>JAZGTI010015075.1:0-13672 GCA_036877585.1 Botia kubotai
TCTTATGCAGTGGTTTGTGCAAGTATAACATGCTAAAGGAAAACATGAAAATGCATCATAGATCTAGTTCTAACTAATTAATACTGGGTAAAAACTATCAAACTCAAACTTCCTGACAGCCTGGGCTGACATATGCTGAATGTTTTTTTAGAGTGTGGAGCAAATAATTGCTGATGGAAATATTTTGAAGTTTACAATTTCTAAATACGTGTAAATAAATTACAGTCAATTTAATTGCCTCTAGATTATCTTGGACTAGGACAACTACATAACATGTTCTAAAAAACATATTGGCCACTCTAAGATGGTATGGCATGATTTGTCCAGTAAGCCCCTTAACAAAAATGGTATTTGAACAGCTAACAAAGCAGGCAACCTTTTAGCATATTTAGAACATTTCCTTGCAGGGTTAGTGATTCAAAGTGGTAAGTGATTACATAAATAACAAAACAAATCTTGACTTCCGCAGATGTGTCCACGTGCATGATGTCTGAATGGATCACCTGGTCGCCATGCAGCGTGTCATGTGGTGCAGGCATGCGTTCAAGGGAGCGTTATGTAAAACAGTTTCCTGATGATGGCTTTGCTTGCACACTTCCCACTGAGGAGACAGAGCCGTGCACTGTCAATAAGGACTGTTGTGAGTATTTTGTTTGACATACAAACAAAGATTTAGATTTATTTACACCAGATTTATTGTTTAGCACATTATCACATTTATCAAATTTAATTTTAGTGATTCAGCAGAAATAGCCTCATAGCTTTCCTGAATTGCCATTATATTTGTACAAATAATAATAAAATAAATACATTTATATTTAGTGATTCACATGGGGCACCGATTGTGTAGCATGCTGCACACAGGGCACTAGAGGTATTGTGAGTTTTGGTCACTTCACCTGAAGTGTGCATGTTAGAAGACCTTTCTCTCCTTTACCTTGTTTTAAGGTGAAAGTAATTTCACCTTAACAGTATAAGAACAATCCTAATGAATCATTCAGAATATAAAAATGAAGACAGTTTATTAACAAAAGATATACAAGAATAACTACACAAGGGATGGTGATTTTGTTTTGTTTAAAACACTTGTAAACATTTGTGATAACGTATGTACACAACTGAGCAAAGTATACAACACTGTGCAAGTGATTTTTGGATACATATTGTGCCTTTTAGTAAAACATGTCTAGAAACAAGAGAACTTTTTTTTTTTCAGAAAGAAATAATTAATGTGAGCCAGCTAATTGTTATAGAATGTAAAGAAACTGACTAGGCCTATGATAAGTTTACTATTGTCAATTACTTTTTTAAACATGGGTCACTATCATGAAAATCCTGTCAGCATTTCTTCCATGACAAGCCGACTAAAAAGGCTGTTTGCAAAATTTAGAGTTGCAGGATGGAAATAACCAGAATTCAGGGGGGCAGCTTGCAAAAGCACATTTAGTGTAAACATCCAGCAGAGTATGTTAATACAACCAGCAGTAAGAAAAGCAGCAGTTGGATAAACAACTCTAGAAACAGTCATTGTGAAAAAGCCAAACTATACATGTCTAAATGAACCCAAGTGTTCTTAAAGATGCATGCGTAGAGCTAGAAACTGTCAAGGGAAGAACATTTTTGTTAATCTAGGACTTCAAAAAATTATAAAAGTTTAGTTTATATATATATATATATATATAATATTTAGTTTAACAAAAATATTTTATTAAAGAGTTACTGCACAGCAAAACAGTAACACTGTCACATCAGTTGCATGCAAAGTGTGCCCCCCTTGCTATCTATCCTTGTCTTTTATCCTCCTAAAACATGTGCTCTGAGGCCCCAAAAGTCTTGATTCACGTAGAGACAGCTAGAAACATATGCTTTGTGTGTGCGTCAGAAAAGACCTTGAAACCTCATAATTAGCATAGGAATTTTGAGTGATAAAGTTGATGAATTGAATATATTACCTATATATATATATATATAGGTAATATATACACCCACACTCCCATGCACAGGTGCAGGATGTCTGTCTCTATCTAATCTGACCTGAGTTGTTTCCAAGCTAAGCAGATTTTGAAAGAATACAAGTATATACAATATATTATGAATAACATGATTAAATTTCACCTCAGCCAGTACAAGGGGCCATAGGAAATAACTTTGCCATAAACACCTCAAATATCCATGATATGGTGTTAAGTGTTGCTTGGGTGGTAAAGAAAAACTCAAGAATGAGTTAGGTGGAAGACTACTAATGCTTAATGGATTTGGCTACATGCAGAGAGTGATCCATTCTTGCATAAATATAAATGATAGGGCCAAATACATTTCATCAGTTGGGGAGGATGTCTTGCACAAATATAACTATGAATGAAGTTTATTCAGTAAAGTCAGATATTATCTGTGTAGTGTTAGTGTGATAGTGTTATTACTATCCAATATGAAACTGATCCCATTGACACAGAAATGGGAGGGGATGAGTTAACTGAGGTCCAAGGTAAAAGTTAGGAACTGGTAATGAACTAGATTCTGTGATGCAAGGACACGTGCTGCGCAATATGAGATGTTTGGCTTGTACCTTGCAATTTGCAGTTGACAATGCATTTAAAGAGCAAAGATCATCATATTTACTTTCCAAAGCAAGGCATGTTGAAAAGAATAAGCACACAGAATGCTGTCTGTCTTGTGAAATAAATGGGACACAAGAGACTCATTGTCGACTGTTCAACATGTTGGCATTCTACAAACACTATGCAGGAGTGGCTTTTGGAGCTCAGGTTTTTGCGAGGATTAGAATGAATGGCAGGCAATATTTAACTTGGTGTGTGCTCTTTAACCAATGAAAATTGCTAAAAAAAAAAGCCTCCAACCAGACCAGCTCACAGCAGGGGACTTTTACGGTGCTTGGCTTGTGTAGAGTGCATTAACAGAATTGATAACCCTTTTGCAAAACAACTATCAATGCCTCAATGCTATTTAACAGTAATGCTTTCGTGGCTGCTTTATTTCTCAGTCCTAGATACAAACTTTTTTCAACAAACATCAAACCAAAAGGCCAAAAATTGCGTCTGGGAAGTCATTCAAAATGTATCTGCCCGCAATGCAACCAGTGCAGAGCACACTCCATCCTGCTCATCTTTTAATGACGAGATAAAACAGGTGTTGATGGCTAAAGAAAAAGAAACCACAGCAATGCATTGAACTCGTTTCTACCTAATTTATTTTGGATATGTTTTCAGGAGAACCATGTCTTAAGCGGAGTAAGTGTATTTTTAAGTACTGGACAAGCATTGCTTCCACTAACCCAGACTTGCACAAACTTGCTATGAATGTCATTGCACTGTCTGTAACACAGGTTAGTCTAGAATGCACATTTTTATGACTCAAGTATACTCTTTTTCCACTAACCTGTGTCAGTAAATGTACAGCTCTAGGAGGACATTCTTTTCGTACATTTAAAGAAACATTTAAAATATGGACTAAATCACAATAGAGTGATAAAATATTCAGAAATATTCAGTAGCCTATGAACAAACATTGCTAGCATAATGCTAGCATATTTTAGCATGTTGCTAATACATTTTATCACGCTGCTAGCACATTTTTCAAATAAGCATGCTGCTGGCGTGTTTTAATATCAATTAGCATGATGTTAACACATTTTATCATGATAAATATCAATTAGCATGATGTTAACCAGTTTATTAACCAGTTGATATTAAACATGCCAGCAGCATGCTTATTATATGTTAAAAATATGTTTTACCATGGTGCTAACACATTTTAATATAATAACATGTTTTACCATTAATTACCATGATTGCAACATGTTTTATCATCATGATAAAACGTTTTAACAACCTCAACATATTTTAGTCTATGGTTTTCATTTATATATCCAGCTATAGCTACTAGAATCATAACCTAGTATTTTTTTAACCTAGTACAACATTTGTATATACAATTATATAAGGTATAGGTATAAAAATAACATTATAATTCTGTATTTTTTGTAATCAGACGGAATGCACAGACAGGGAGTGTCTGCTGAAAGGGTACTTATATTCTCTTTCAAATAAGGAGGAGATTGCACTTTGGTGCTTTTCTGTTCCAGGGCTGTGATTGGCTGCTGAACTTAGAGGGGGTCTACATAGTGTGGCCCACCCTTTTTTCTCATTTGCACCATATAAAGTGCAGCATTAAAATTGTGTCTTTAAATATTTATTCTCATGAATATGCATTTTTCATTCCCCAAACCAAAGCAGTGGCAGTGTTGAAAGTGCGCTTTGACCAACAAAGTTCTAATAAACAGGGAAAGAACAAAATTATAACCACTAACTGCTACCTGGATCTCAAATGCAGTGGTAAAAAGCATGAATATCTTGTACAATGTCCCACAGTTATGTTTATACAATTCATAATTTGGTAAAATATTATTTTAACATTATTTGATGAAGCTGAACGAAATAAACAATTTATACGTGTCCCTGTCACATTCTCCACTCCAGTCATGTTCATGCGTTTATATTTGTAGCTTCAAGCAGTTGCTTGGTTACTGAATGGGGTGAATGGGATGTCTGCAGTGCCACCTGTGGGCTTGGCATGAAACAACGTGAACGCATTGTAAAAATGCCTCCATCTGATGGCTCCATCTGTGGGACTGAGGTGGTAGAAGTCGAAAAGTGTATGATGCCTGAATGCCGTAAGTGTTAACATATACATGTACACCCACTTTAACTTAATGACTGTTGTGTACATCCATTTTAGCATATTCATATGTGCCCACATTAACTTCTTTACACAAACATATTTGCATAAAATACACACCTACATAAACACATTCCCACACATGTATGGCGGCTTTAACATACTCACATACAAGCACAGCCACATTAACACTGTAATAATTTATGATTTGCATTTTAGTATGAGCTCCTTATTGTCCATTAAGAAAGTTTAAAAACTTTGGCCTTGGTTGGGTTTTTGTCATTGCCGATGAAGGCTGTGTGTAAATGTTCTTTGTGTGTTATTTGTTGTTTGTGTTTATAGATACAATCCCGTGCTTATTATCCCCATGGTCGGATTGGAGCGACTGCAGCGTGACATGTGGTAAAGGCACACGAGCACGCCAGCGCACACTTAAATCACCTGTAGAGCTGGGAGAATGCAGCGAAGAGCTGGAACAAATGGAGAAATGCATGTTGCCGGAGTGTCGTGAGTTACACACGCAGAGTCTGTCACTCACAAACTCAAAAAACACAAATAAAGACATACTAACAGTAATATCCAAGCAAACACCAAACAATCCACATTAATATTTGTCCCATTTGGTTATTTGTTTAGGAACCAAATAATTAAATTTTATTTTATTTATATAGCGCTTTTGTAACGATGACTCAGGCAGACTGGGATCCATCTGCAGCACGATTTATTAACAAGGTCGACAGGCAATAATCACAACGGTAAACAGATACAGCATAGGTAAATCCAAAACGTAATCAAAGAACAGGCATGGGTCGAGACAGGCAGCAAAAAATCATGAACGATAGGACAGAACTAGGTCGAGGCAGGCAGCAAAACAGCGATATCAATAAAAAATCCAAAACAAGGGCAGGCGGCGAAGAATCAACAATAATAAACAATCAGAATACACAATGGAAAAAACACTCAGGAATGTAGCACAAGGCAAATAAGACTTTGCAATGAACAACGTATTGTGTCCAGTTTAAATAGTGTTGAGATAATGGCGGCCAGGTGAGGAAACAGGAAGTAGTCCATTCCAAGGTAGGTGCCTGATGAAAATTGTAGTTCGGTCCAGACTCTGCTATTACTCCGGCGAGAGTTCCCTCTGGTGGCGCGGTGGGGAAGAGGCTGGAGCCTCCACTGTGACAGCTTTTTACAATGTTACATTGCTTCAAGGCAGCTTTACATATAAAAAAAGAATAATAATAATAAAACGGAACAAATGTCAGACATGTTAATGGTATTATTGCAAATAATATGTGTGAGATGTATAAGACTAATTAGGTATACTAGGTTTATAATAGGTTTATGAATAAAGGGTTGACTGAACCGATAAAACCACAAAATCATTAAGCAAGATATGCATTCTAGATTACATGAAGATGGCATATAAAAGATAACATCTTATGTCTTATAGCCCTGGGGCAGGTTCAACCGGGCGGGACAGTTCTCCTCTGGCACATTAAAGCTGCAATTTTTTTGCAAATTTTTTTTAATAAGGGGTCTGATAACAGCCAGTTTGTAAGGTTTTGGGACATATCCCAACWCCAATGATGAATTAATAATACTATGTAGAGGATCTATAATTTCAGGCAGCATCTCTTTCAGCACCCTGGTAGGTATAGGATCAAGCATACATGTTGTTGATTTAGATGATGTGATTATTTTTGACAGTTCATCCCTGTCTATAGTAGAGACTGCAGTTGGAGAATGACAGTTCATCCTTGTCTATAGTAGAGACTGCAGTTGCTCCTTGGGCAAGTTATGATGCACCATCTGATTTGTTTGTGTTAAAGGCAGTTGCATGTTTATGTTTTTTCTCTGGCAGTGTCTATTTTGTTATTAAATAAATTCATAAAATCATCACTATTATAATATTGAACTTTCAGAAGCAGATGACACTTTATCTTTGGTTAATTTAGCCACTGTGTCAAATAGATATCTAGGTTTGTGGTTATTTTCATCCAAAAGATTTGAAAAGTAGGCAAATCTGGAGCTTTTTAAGGCCTTTCTATAATTTGAAACATTCTCCTTCCATGCTATCCGAAATACCTCCAGTTTCGTTTGCTTAAAGTGGTTACATATTCCAAGCTGTTGTTTTAGAGCGTGGAAATGCTCATTATACCACGCCGTTGGACTGCTGTCCCTTATCTTTTTTAACCCTAGAGGAGCAGCTATGTCTAAGTTGTTAGAAATGCATCCTTTTCATTATCCACGTGGATGTTAAAATCACCAACAATTAAGACTTGATCAGTGGCCAGTACTACTTCTGATAAAAAGTCAGCAAATTCCTTGATAAAGTCTGTGTGGTACCCTGGTGGCCTGTAGACTGTAACAAAGACAGTAACAAAGTCTTAGGCTTATTTACCCCAAATGAAGTTATACTGAGCACCATTACTTCAGAAGAGCTGTAAGTCAAGTCAGATCTTTGAGTAGCTGTAAATGTATTCCTATAAAGTGCAGCAACACCTTTCCTATTGCCTTTTGGACGAGGTTCATGCTTATAGCAGTAGTTCTATAATAATGTTCTGTACTTTTAACAAACCCTAAAACTAACATTCTGAGAACCCTATTTGTTAGCTGGACTAAAAGTCATATACTGTAACACAAGCACAACAATATGCGACATATGCAAACATGGTGCTAATAATATGCTAATAACATTATGCAAAAATGATAATAATAATAATAAATATAGCTGCAAGCAGCAATTACGGGGTCAAGCCCATCTACAGCACTAAGAGAAGTAATTATGGACATCTGTAAGATTGAGAATAATTAGATTGGGGAAAGCTGCTAAAGCAAACAGGCGCTGTCACAAGTTTTTATCTGAGGTGGTTAGAATCAGGTGGTCAATACACAAACGTTTAGCAAAGACATTTTGCTAAAAAATCCATTTTCCATATGCATGCTGTTAAATCCGTTAACTTGGTAAGAGAATGATTTAAGCAATTGATGTGAATTCCATACATTCCATGCAACTTTTTGTTGTGTCTCTAGATGACACTTTGAACTGTTGGTGGTGCTAGAGGGTTTGAGGTAGTGAATCCAAATTGGCTATGGTAACATCTCAGACTGTCATCAGTGATAATTTTCCTATGGATCATTTTGTGGGCTGCCAGAGACTTCAAGAGCGGAAGAAGAAACAGAATGATACAGATACAATAGGGGTTTTCAGCTTGACCCCTAATAATAATTACTGTAAAGCTGCAATAAACAAGGCCTAGTACAATGAAAAGAGTCAAGGACAATCATATATTTTACTACATAGTTCGGGGGAAAAAATCTCTTGTTACTCATTGAAACACTTTTTTTGCTCTTATTTCCCAGTCTCACAAATTTCTCTGTCAATGTCTTTCTTTTGTAGCAATGGACTGTGTGATGTCAGAGTGGTCTGAGTGGTCAGAATGTAATAAGCCTTGTGGAAAGGGTCACAAGATTCGAACCCGAATTATCATGTTGGAGCCTCAGTTTGGAGGGGAGTCATGCCCAGACACCGTACAGAGAAAGAGGTGCAAGATCAGGAAGTGTAGCCAAGGTGACGCCAACGGCGATGAGAGGAAAAGACACAAAGAGCGCAAAAACAGGCGGAGCAAACAGGGGAGGGAGGAGATGACAGATGAGCTTGCAGGTGAACATGCTGTCACATTTCTGTAATCATAACAAAACTACTACAGGCGTTGATGCTTGTTATAGTACATCAGCAATGAAACATAGCTACTACAGAGGTTGATTTAACAATTTAGAATTGATTCTAAAGATTTTGCATCTTTACATCACAACTACAGACACTTTTTGTTAGTAAATAATCATTATATGTTCACCTGTAGATGTAACTATTTGTACTCACTTGGAAGTTTGTGAATTAATTTTGGTAATAAATACACACTATTCATAAGAAACTACACTCCTAAGAAAATACACTTTTATCTATAACAGTTACACTCCCCATTAGTAAATAAACATCATAACTTCCACTGCAGATGTTCTGCATTGGTGATCGGCATTTTAACATAGCAATTATAGACGGTAATGTTCTCCATTAGTATCAAACATAGCCGCTACAGACACCTGTACATTGTCTTTCTAACATTGCCTCTGCTGATGCTCCCTGTAAATTAACATCTTAATGCTACCACTACAGGTACTAATGTTCTTCATAGCAAATTAACATTATAATGCCGCCGCTACAAAGAATAGGATTAATACTGTCATTAGCTCTATTGTATGTTATGTTATTGATATTGTTTTGTTAAATTTTTCAATATCCCCTATGACTTACTCTAAGAATAATTGTATTGAACTTGTCACGATTTATGATTCACGATTGTCAATAAATACAGTATCAGAAAATTACTGATCTAATAGCATATACAGGCTAACAGTGTCTAAATATGTTCTTTAAGGATGCAAAATGAGGCCATGGTCTGGCTGGACAGACTGCACTAAGATGTGTGGTGGGGGAATCCAGGAGCGGCTAATGACAGCCAAGAAGAGATTCAAGAATGTACAACTAACTAGCTGCAAGGATAGAAAGGAGATACGGGCCTGCAATGTTCATCCCTGCTAGGGCTATGCTGGGACAACATCTAGACTGTGGACAGACTATGGCGCACTGTCTTACAATTATTTAACACACTCTGTTTGGGGTTGGCAAGCTGCAAAAGCTAGTCTGACATTTTTTATTTTCTGGAATTTATAGAATCTGAAAATTTTTAGAACATTTTTTATTTTTATTTTCTGGAATTTATTTTCTGGAATTTATTCTGGAATTTATAGGCCATTAAACATCCCTGACTAGCCTGTAAACAAAATGGAAAACCAAGAGGGAGGGTGTTCAGAGTTGCAATGCACTGTACAAATTCATATGTATTAATATTTATTCATATTTGAGAGTAACAACCCTTTGAGGAGCTTTGAAGAAGGAAGTTCTTTTGAATACTGATTTTTCACAAGGTAGACAATGGCATATTAAAAAATAATGTGTTCTGACCTAAAATGCAAACAAAATTCTCATTTTATACTGTTATCTAAAAGCTGTCTTTATACACATGCAATTACTCATGCGCACAGAAACAGCCATGCAACAAAAATTATATTCTTTGACTTTTGAAGTCAGGCGCTCAGTAACAAGTTCAGAGCTCAGAAAGAATTATTTTTTTCTTTGTCTGCTATTACATGCACAGGCCAGAGACACCACTGACGAGTACAAATTGATCATTTGGTTATGATCTGCATTCAAAATTATCAATAGAGCTGCATTTAAATGCGTTAAAATAATTTATTTAAATGGTTTGAAATGCAATGTTAGAAAGACCAAAAATTATACTAATAATATATTATACAGTCATCCAAACACTGTTCTTAAATTTTACAAGGACTGTTTTTAATACACACCAGTAATTTAGACATTTGGACACTTAAAGGTCATTTTCATGCCACCCCAGGTGTATATCACTTTCTCTTACACCCTTATATTGAAATTAAGTAAATAAATATAGATATTAAAATGTTCTTACTTTTAACATATTACCAGATATTAATAGAGAACAGATATTAACATATTGCTTACATATTCATACTTTTATAATGGATTTGTGTGCTTTCTGGTGCTTCACTTTTAAAAACATTTTTATTGTTTGGACAACCGGGCATTTTTCTAAATATCTTACCACAGCAAATTACAGAGTGATAAAAACTCAGTGTTGACCAGTCAGTGTTAATCTCTGGTGTTTAGTTAAAAATAGCACATGGTTTATCACTTGCTTAGTGTTAATATACAGTGTTTAATTTGGTTGTTGACATGAAATCAACATCAGTGTGCGCGCAGAGCATTTTCAATTCTGGACTACTTTTACAACTTTCTTAAATTGTCTTCAAGCAATGCAATATGTTCTAGAGTATAATATTAATTTAATTTTATTACTAAAACAAATTGTATATACTTTTTATAATACTGTTTATAAGATTATTTCTACTGTAAAATTGGTTGTCGTTAACAGCTGTCCTCTTTTAAACATTAATTTAATTGTGCACAGTTTAAGAAAGCTGCTGTTTAATCCTGTGGTATATACCATTTAACAGGTAAACAGAGATTTAAAAAGGTAAAGGTAATTTCCCTTTTATACCCACATTCCCTATGACAGGGCCAGTATACCCCGGGAAAAGTGCATTGGTGAGCTGCTCTTCCTGTGGAGAATGACAGAGATAAAAAAAAGTACCCAGCTTGTTTTATTTCTCTTCTTTGTGTTATTTTTAATCATTTCATAAAATAATGCAGCAGTTTTAGATTTTTCTACAATTAATATCGATGTTTTAAATGTGAGGCAAACAGTATGCGTTACTATGTGAGCAGCTTTAGCTCATATTTAAACTGTAGCCCAGTTGTCATTTGTCACAAGTGTCTTTAATAGGGTTCCCAACTTTTACAAGATTAATTTCAATTGGCTGTGTGACACAGTTTATTGTGAGGTATACGTTTGTCAAAAGTATAATTCGTCAACTATTCTAATTTCAGTGTTTTGAAGCATGCAAATGCTAAAGCAGCTGTGAATATGATCAGTAATATGGTCAGTTTTAAGTTTTATGGTATATATATTTTTTTTATTGCGGATGCTATGTCAGCAAGAGACATGCCCTTGACATTGTTACATTATTTGTGAACTTGAAAGATCCTGAAGTGAAGACAGGCTATGTAAGTGTTTCTGCTTAGATGTTGATCAAAAGGGTTTTAAATAAAAACAACTTTTAAATTCTGCATGTTATTGTGTGTTTATTTATTTATTCTTTCCCTTTTAACAGGAACAGGAACCCTAACCCTATGATGTACAGAAGGGCCCAGATTTCATCATGAATCATCAGGAGGACACCAGTTTTAAAATTCTCTTAGGTTAAAAAGGTGTATGGTGATCCTACTGAGGGAGAACCTGTCTTGTTGAAAAATGTTTTACTAAACAGAGGTTTTGATCATTCATCTTAAAATTTGAATGTTATTATATAATAAAGACATGCATTGTTCAATAAATGCCATTCATTAAACTGCGTAAATTCTCCATTCTTAGTCTCTTCATTTTTGTATTAAAAAAATATTATGTTGCATTTTAAATATCATCTGCCTTACCATTTTAAAATTAAGAAAAATGTATTTACAAGTTTTATATATATAATCAACATTAAATAAATCCCCTGGGTATGTTGGATTTATCACCACAGAGCGTTACATTTGTTTTACAAACTGTTTTTGCTTGATAAGTCTGTTTGTGCTGTCATTCTTTAAAATATATGAAACTTGATTTGATATTTTATGTAATGCTTTGAAATTAATTTTTTTAAGTATGTTTTAACTGCTGTTGCACTAAAAAGGAGAAAAAAAACGAAAACATTTTTATCAAAATCCCTTACGAATGAAAGGAAAGTAACATTTTTGCTCCCCACTCTAAAATCTAAAATGCAAGCTTGTAAAAACTACAGTTTAAATATGGAGTTTAAACAGCCATTGATTGGACAAGTCTGTCAGGCTTAGTCATTAGACATTCATTATTTGCCTGTGCAATACCACATTTAATGCTTTTGTAAGTCCTAAGCCCTAAGAGTTCATAGTTTGTTTGATTTAAACTCTTTCTTTGCCCAATACAATTGCCATGTATGCAATCCAACTCGTTTCAGAATTAATTTTGCAAGATTACTATAAACCTGTTGTGGGAAAAATTAATTTTTCTTGATTAATCAAAACGCTATAAGATAATTTTTCATAAGTAATGGAACATTTCCCTTGTCATCTGTAATTATTTCTTTGGTGTGTAATATTCCTGAAAGCACATATAACCCCCGCCGTCATATAATGTGACACAAATGCTGTCTAAGACTCACAGGTCTGTCATGACTGTACTCAACACACGTAGATGCTATTTGAAAGGATGCGTAGATGCTATTTTTCATTTGTTGGATTTTCATTTAGTTTGTTTTTCTTATATCCTAGTTTTTTGTAAGAAATTATTCTTACCAGGGTCTTGCACAGACTTTGTAGTTGTCTTTCTTGCTTTGTGCTCCTCTGACATAATTTATATTTTTTCGAATATTTCACCTTTACAATACAAAGAAATGTGATAAAGTGCCTGAATAGCAATTGCCTGACAAGCTTAACATCCCAACCATTCTTCAGAGCGCTCTCCAAAGCCACGCCTCCTCCAAAACATGATGATGGAAGATTGTCAGACCTAATGCTATGATTGATTAATATTGCCTACCCTGCTTTTAATTATTACTATTATGAATATCATTATGTTGATTATTTAAAAAAGGAAATACCACATAAAATGAATTTGCTTTAACCTGAACATATTATTGTTTCAGCTGAAGCCATGTCTACAGCCATCTGAATTTCACACTTCACATAATAACACACAAGTCTCCAAGGGCAGGAGAGCATCTAAATAATTTTTGATTAACAAGTAATTAGAATATGGTAGAAATACATAATATGAAGTTCTTTGGTGTAGGCCCCATCCATAGTTAGAATTTGAGGTTGTAGATTCTAGCAGTTCCTGTCTGATGAAGAAGGCAGTAGCAGAAGCCTACCCCCAAAAACCTAGAAAAAGAACAGTTGATACTCACCAGTTAAAGTGTTTCTTAGAAGATGTTCCAAAAGTATACAGGCAAAAGAAAAAATAGAATTATTCAATTAAACTTTAAAAACTCATTGAAATAGGCGTTATAATCATTAAACAGAATGTTAGCTGTTGTGTTAAATCAGTGGAAGAGGCTACACCTGACACAGTCAGTGTTCGTCATTGTTCCCTTTTTGTATTTAACCCTCTGGGGTCCGAGGGTGTTTTGGAGCCCTGGAAAAGTTTTGACATGCTCTGACATTTGTGCTTTTTTCAGGTGCTTATAAACATATAAATAGCTAAAGTCTGATAACATTGTATTCAGCACAAACTGG
>JAZGTI010015076.1:0-13671 GCA_036877585.1 Botia kubotai
TTTTCATTCCACTTCACAATTATGTGCTACTTTGTGTTGGTCTATTACATAAAATCTCAAAAAACATTTAAGTTTGTGGTTGTAAGGTGACAAAAAGTTCAAGGGGTATGAGTACTTTTGCAAGGCACTGTATATTAGGACACTTTCTGGTTAGTGTTAGTGTAACATGTTAATAGTTGCATTATGATGAACTATGCTTGTGGTTACTCTGCTTCGGTTCCTGTGGAAATTTGAGGAGGACTGACTTCATATGTTTCCTGAAAATCACCTTTGGCAAAGTTATTTAAAAATGGCTTGGACTGTACAGTATGTGGATGAATGCACCATTTACAGCAAGAAAACAATCTCAATCTCAGACAGCATTTATAGTATAGCATTTTGGTCTTAAATAAAATGAAGAACCACATCAACAAAACCTCTGGAAGAAGCTATAAAGATATAAATGTCTTTGTGAGAGTTGTGAGTGAGTTCTG
This sequence comes from Botia kubotai, assembly GCA_036877585.1. NCBI lineage: Eukaryota > Metazoa > Chordata > Actinopteri > Cypriniformes > Botiidae > Botia > Botia kubotai. The sequence continues at coordinate 474 of JAZGTI010015076.1, forward strand.
GCACTCTGTGTGTCTTAGTGTAGGAGTCAGCCAGGCCAAACTTTCCTTGGCGAGACTCTGTATTGATTTGTGTGGGAATGGTCAGTGTGTGGTGTGTGTGTGAGACTGTGTGTGTGCGTTTATACATTATTTTCTGCACATGCATCCTACAGAGACAAGTCAGCCTCACCAGGCCAACATCAGTCACTGTCTGTTACACTCACTCATACACACACACACACACACGTATACAGTACAGTACACATTATCCAGTTTTTATTTCATCAGGGATGATTCATTTATAAATAATAGATTTTCAGGCCAGATTTTTAGCAGCAAACAGAGATTTGTCTTTTGCTTTTGTCAGTTTTGCTCTTTCTCTCCAGATTGCAGATAATCTGCTCATGTTTTGTAGTTAGTTTTCTTTTACAATGTTCATTCGATTAAGCATTTCTGCTTAATGTCAATGTCAGCTTCAATTATCAATGAGATTCAATTATTAAACAAGGAGACTCACATAAGGACTGCAAATGTGTTTAGATGTTGACCTCTTGGTCATGTGAATATGTGTGTGTGAAGATGTGATGGGATGGAGGCAAATAAAATAAGCATGGTTTATTTTTTCTTCTAGACAGCAATGAGATTAAATAGAGAACAAATTTCCTGCTACTCAGTTTTTTCTTCTGACAAAAAAGGCCCAGGTAAAGTAACACATATCTTCTTAGAGTTTCAAATATCTCAGTAGTGTCTCAAACTGTAGTCGAATTTGCCAACACCTCAAAATAAAATTAAAAGTCAAGACATAAATAAATAAAAACTCAAACCTGTCTTATCAAACTCTTACTAGAGGTATGATCTGTATCTATGAGCTATGAAAGAGCAGTAATAACGTAATAACATTTTTAGCCTGTTACAATTTAATTTCTCCACAAATTTCTCATTTTTTTTAGTCTTTCTCCTCACATTCTTATTCTCCATTTGCTCAAGTCCTGTTCCGGCTTCTCACGATTCCTTCTTTTACATTGTGCCCCTTGAATATTTATGGCTATTCTAATTAGGAGTGTGGGAGAGACTTAGACCAGCACTGGCAGAGCAAGAGCGCTGAGGGCAGAAACTGAAGAGAAAGAGAATATCATTTATCTTTCCTGCTATTTCCTCTCATATATTTCCATTTTTATTTACTATATATATATATATATATATATATATATAGGTGTGTTTACTCACTTTTTCAGACACAAGCAGTGGTTGAGTGTGAATATGGGCATCACAATTTCGTACTGGAAATGCAGAGAGAGAGGGGGAGAGAGAGGGAGGAAGGGAAAAGAGGCAGCTGGCATTTGACGGTGAAGCATGCCTTTTTAATGAGCATATTAGTCCTCCACAAACCCACTCTCCTCCAGCCACAGCACAGAGAGAGAGAGAGAGAGAATGCAAAGAAGGGTGTGGTGGAAATAAAGAATGTATGTAAAGGGTCAAGAGGTGAAAAATGGGTGGGAAATGAGAAGGGTTGAAATGGAGGAAATGATAAAGGGATGAAGAGAAAACAAGACCTAACTTCACTTGTAGAAAAGAAAATTCACTTATGACATCCTTTTAATATCTTAATTGTTTTACTTATTGAGCAATGAGATTTAATAAAGAGCCAATGAAACATATTGAAAGACTTGTCTGCACATCTGCAGTTATGTCATCTTTAAGGAATACATTAGTATAAAAAACATGAGTGGATATATGGGATGATGTATAACATAAACCATATTGTATATTATTAGCAAATAATATAGTGGTTAAAACATGTATGTTACAGAGAAGTACTCTGAGTACTCATCTCTTGAGTATTAGTTTTGATTCGGACTACATTTACCACGGGCCCCGTATCTGGGGCTGACTACTTCCTGTTTGGTGCACCTGCTCACAATCAGCGGCCTATTTAAACCCTGAACTTCCATTACCCTGTGCTTCCATTACCCTGTGCTATGTCTTGTTTTGCCCCGGCTAACATTACAGAGCGTTTTCTTGTTATTGTCTACCTGGTTTCTATTGGATTGGTTATGGTTTTTGATTGTTTGCTGCCTGCCCTTGGACTCTGATTTGGATTACGTTTTTAGATTGTTTGCTGCCTGCCTTGACTCTGATTTGGATTACGTTTTTAGATTGTTTGCTGCCTGCCTTTGGACTCTGATTTGGATTACGTTTTAGATTGTTTGCTGTCTGCCTTTGGACTCTGATTTGGATTACAGTTTTGATTGATTGCTGCCTGCCTCGACCATTGCCTGTTTACACGTTTGTGATTTTGCCTTATCTCCATTGCTCTGTTTGCCGATATTAAACTATTGCCTGTTTGACCATTCTCTAATAAAACACACTGCAGATGGATCCACACGACTCTGTGCTTCCGTTATAATGTATTTGTCAGACTCGTCCAACTAATGCATATCTTACAGTAAACAAACTTTTTCATAGATGCCTCTATGAAAAAGACACAGTAACTATGTTAAAGCATTTTTCTAATATAATTTATTTTCTTATGTGGCGCATCTCTTTCCACTTAAAATGTCACTGGTCCCCTGCTCCTCCGATTCGTCTCTTGTAATCTCATCTTAATTATAGTTTCATAAAGGATCTCAACAACGTGTCAAACTCTGATTTTATCTAAAAAAAATTTATCTAATTGTATACCAGCAATTGTCTTAATTGCGTCTAATTTTATTTCTCCTAATACAATTCTAGGACAAAGCTGATAGATAATTGAAACATAAAATCACCTGACCTGAGCTTTGGAAACACAACCTCATGCTTTCCTGTAGCTCAGTGGTTAGAGCATGGCGGTAACAACACCAAGGTCATGGGTTCGAGCCCGGGGATTGCACATAATCAGAAACAATGTATAGTAATTCCTCTGTAACCCCACACAGGTACGACCTCTGACCTCACAAGGAGGCGGAGGCCGGGAATAGCTATAGAAGCAGTCTCTGCGATGCGACAAACATCCTCCCTGTCCTGCGTCAGCTACTTCAACGTTTTCGTTGTCATTGAGAGCCTGTGAAATGTCAGGCGTCTTTTATTAAAATATGTTTTTATTACAACCAGACACCTCAGCCAGCCCGTTCCACCTGCTTTGAATGTGAATAAAGATGAAATGAAGAAAATGTATCATTCATTCATAAGCAGGCAGAGAGAGGTGAGCCAATGGAGAAATGAGCGGCTATTGTCAGAGGGTGTAGATGTGCTATTGTCAGTCGCTGAGTAATTCTTTGCAGCCAACAGAAGGAGAAGAAAAGAACTGATGGTGGTTGTGAGAGGTGGAGGGTGGTATTGATTCCACCAGAGCTCTGCTCATCTCATTCATGCTCCAGTCAGATAGTTCTGTTAATACAGCATTCAGTGAGGCCTTAAGATTTAGCGGGATGGGTTGTTTTATTGCAGTTCAATCTTAATTACTCCTTCCACACACACACACACTCACACTGTAGTGTGGACGTTACTTAATTGTGTATTGTGGACTGCACTGCACTGAAAAGTGAGAATTGTGTGTTTGTGCATTTGTGTGTATGTTGTGGTGGGGCCGTTTGCGGGTTTGGAGATGTATGTGAGAAAGAGAAACACAACAAAAACAGTTAAATAGACATGCAGGTAGGATAGACATTTTTAGGGACTGGATGGATGGATGGATGGATGGACGGATGGACGGATGGACTGACTGACTCACAGACAGACAGTCAGATAGATTACTCTTTGATCCCTTTGATTTTGATTTCTCTCATTCCTCTTTCTGTGTGGCTAATCAAGTTGATGGTGGTTGAGAGAGATGGTGGTTGTTCTCTGCAGTAGATTAGTGATTTTGTCACTATTGCTGGGCTGGGTTGGGTTTTGTGGCCATTACTATTTATTTGCTCTCTGCGTATCTACGACAACCCGTTTGGCATCTACATGGCCTGGTGTAACATGATGTGGCACGGTGAAGTTGAATGACTGCGTGTGGTGTTGGGATGTGGTGCAGGCTGTACACCTATGAGATGTTGTTTCTACTGTTGGTTCTAAAAAGACACACTTCACAAAGAAACATGCACACATTAATTCATACACACATTCTCCATAGTCTCGCCTCCACCCGTTCTTCTAATTCCAATCAAAGTGGCTTTATAGCCCATGAATCAGGCAGGAGACAGATTTGTGGGTTACTGTGCTATTTGTAAGTCGCTAAAATGTAATTACATAGGGTAACCCACCCTCAGCCTTACAAATGCATACATACACAATTATTTACACACTCTTTATGGTTATGTATGTGTGTGTGCATGTATGGTAACGTATGTATCAAAATGCAGCAAATTACATTTAACAGATTGACTCTGTTCTGACCTTGGCTATGTAATGATGATGGTGTCTTAATCCAACACACACACACTCAGATGTGTTATGGTCAAAGGAACACATGTTTATAGCTGAACTCTCTCCACTCCACAGTGTTTTATGCTTGCCCTCTCTGTCCTGTCATTAGGACGTACTAGGACGAAGTAGGCCCTTGCATGAATACTAACATGTATAAGCATAACACACAACAGCTGGCACTTTTCCTGACATTTTGACCTTTCTGATCCTCGAAAAAGTAAATTCAAAAGTCTCTCAGTATTTCATCTCATCCAGTAATGCGTTGAAATTGTCTTTCAATGTGTATGTGTTTATGTTTGTTAAAGTTAAGGTGGGGTCAAATTTCTGCGGCACCTGATGGAATTGCAAAAATTATAATTGTTACAGTTTAATGAACACTTTCCCCTTCAGCCATTGGTTGTTTAAACAGGTACCTATCCCAAACCCATGCCATTGGTTTTGCCAGCACTGCTGTGTTAGGCTGTACGGAATTCTCAAAACAAACAGAGCCATGTTTTGATACACCACACACAGACAGTTTTTACATTGGCTTATTAATAGACTGTGTGTATTGTATTATGCTGGAATAGGAGAAGTATTAACAAAAAAATTACACACATCCCCTCAAAAAAATAAGATGAGTAGATTGAGAGTAGGAGAGCAATCACCCACATAGATGTGACTGAGGTTCTCAATAACATTGAGCTGGAAGGTTCGAGTTTAAAGACGGGAAGAACAGCATGAACCAGCGCAACTAGTGAACACAGGTTGAAGTTGGACGAGAGTGGGTGGTAAGGAGAAAGAGACAGCAGATGAGTGGAGAGGACTCAAGAAATGTGTGGTGAATTGGTAGAAGAAAGTGCTTCTTTCTCTAGCCCAGTGAAAGCTAAAAATATTTATTATGTGCTTAAGCAAAAAGTACAGAAAGCTGTGTCACTTTAGCCTTGATTATCCCAGTATAGGATGCCCTTGAGTGCCTTAATTGAATGCCTAAAGTTTTATAAAATGGTTGCTACATGTATAAAAAATGTAAGGTACAGATGTTAATGAATACATTTTATAAGGCAAATTTTTATACAACTGCTCTAAGATAAAGTCCCTGACAGAAACTAAAGTTAATCGTTGACCTCTATAGGAACTAAGCAGTGATATATGCACTAGCTAGATGACCAGGTGTTTTGCATTATACTGGTTACGTCACTATGCAAGTTCTGGAATCTGTAGCAGTGCTTTAATGGGTTTATTTTTTGACTAAGGTTGACATTCTCACCAAGCAATTGCCCTCTAGTTCTGTACTACAGTGTGTGTGAAGTGTGTTTTGTTGTAAGACAAGGCAAGAATGGGAAGTGTGTAGTAATCTTTTCATACGCTATATTGCAGCAAGGAAGGTTTGGTTAAAATTTGCATGTAAAACTGACAGTGCAGGGATAGTTTGTGTGTGATGGTTTGTATAAAAATATATGCCTGACAACAGCACCCTTTTTTGCTTTTTCCTGTCTCATCGCCAAGTGTCTCTCTTCACTTGGTGACGTTGTTTAATCTTTGATTTCCACTTTTACCCTTACTCTTTTATCTCTCTTGATTTTTTGTCAGCTCTCCTTCGTTTACCCTATTGTGCTTCAAAATAGTGTCGAGAGTCCCGCCTGCAGCCAATCAGAGCCCTGGCTGGCCTGCCTTACTGCGTGCCAGGCTCTCCACGCATGCCCTGGTAGCCCGTTTGTGGCTTAACTAACAAATGAGTGTTAGCATCCTCTTCGTTTACACCCCTCCTCACCAGCTTTCCGATAATCCCTTCCTCCTATCGCACCGTTTTTTGCACATGCCACCGCAGCGCCCCCTAACCCACGTCACGTGAGCGCAGAGGCCCTAGCAACAGCGAGCGAGAGAGGGAAAACTGGAGCGAGACTGGAGAGGAAGAGAGGGAAAGAGGAGGGGGAGAGACGCAGAGCATTAATAAGTAATGGGCCGAACAGTTTGAAACCCGGTCCTCGTTAGCATTGCAGCGGCGCTGTCATTTGCATGAGAGCTCCAAGAGCAAATTCAACAACAGCTTCAACCCACACCCCTCTCGATTCGATTCTGTCTCCTGTCTCCATGCCTCTATCAATCTCTCATCACGCGTTCTCCTTCCAACTGTCTCTCTCTTCTTTTTATCTTTTTTTGTACTATTTTTGGTATTACTTTTCTCTCATCCTATAAGAAACATCTTTCTCTTTGCTCTTCTGTCATTCGTCAGAGTTCTCTGACATCACTGGCATTTGTGTTTGTTTTTATTGAGGTTGTTCTATATGCTACACAATTTTCACATTACTGTTCATTAATGCCAAAATCCTTCGATTTGCCAGTTGAATGATTTAAATGAATCAAATATTTGCTCAACTGGTAGAACATGAAGGTCATGGGTTCAATTCCAATGGCACACACAAACTAGAAAAATGTATAGCTGGAATGCACCATAGGTCCCTTTTTTGGAAAAAATCTTTGCTAAAACAGTATAATAATAGTATAGTCAATTATTGATTTACGTTAATATTTAATTAATTAATTAATATTAGGTCAATAGGTTATTTTGTTTTTATATCACTGAACATAAGCTTGTCATTGCTCTGCAGTCCATCCATTTTGCAGTTGAGTTTAATTTGCCTCACACAGATTTAAAGGCTGAACCCGTTCTTTTTTTAATAGTTGTTCTATGTACACATGCAACTGGACATTAGGTGCCTTATTAAATGTGTATAATTTTATTATAATTAATCATGCTATTCTAATTTTAGTATTTCTTTCACATTGCAAACAATGACAGGACAATGGTGACTTCTGGTTAGGGTTTTAACTTCAAAGCAGATTTTTCTCAGCGGCACTATCTCAGTCCTGTGCTGAGAGCGAGAGAGTTTGCCTGGCCTCCTGACATCCCATAACAAAACACACACGTTCTTGAACATGTATACAAACCTCTTTTCTCCTTATGTGTGTGTATGTGTGTGTTCCTCTGGCCTTCGGGAGTCTACGTGGAGTAAGATGTAACTGGAAGGTTGCCATGCCCCACACATAAATCCAATTCCACAATTTTTTTCTTTTCTTGGTCTGACATGATGCCCCAGGCTGCCTACACACTTCAGCACTACCCAAGAAATGTGTGTGTGTGTGTGTGTGTGAGTGATTGTGTGGTACACTCAATCCCTTGTTTTAGACAGACCTTACATGCCCCTCTCTAATCCTACACAAACACACACCTCAAGGCGAAGGGAGACTAGACAAGAATTGATCTACACTCCCAAACAGAACTGATCGTAAAGAGACATGGGACTAATATGTAGACAGCTCCTCTGACTCTCTTTAAATCCATCACTTTTAGTTCTGTACACCCAACGGGTCACTTTTCTGTCTAGCCTAATGTCTCACGTACATTCACATACAAATTCATGTTCATTAAAGCATAAGGAAATATCATATAAAGCATTTTAATGCATTTAAACAGAGTAAGTAGCAGATGTCAGACCTGTGACTTAAGATTGCTCACATGCCCACGTTTAGCTGTGGTGCTCCGTGTTACCATGTTGTTGATGTGAGTTTAAAGCTAGCCCGTAACAACCCCTTTGTTTCACTGCTGTCTACTGTCAAAACATGGCAAGCATATAACAGGCAAAGTCTATTAAAAAGCAGAGAGAACGAAAACACAAAGCCAAAATTCAGCTGTAGATTTCAAAGCTCATTTGCGCTTATGAAGACTTATCGCATAGTCTTAGACACATAGACTCAGTTTTAACTTAAGAGGTGAAAAACTACGGAAAAAAGAGTTAAAGAGAGAGATGATTTAATTTTTAATTTACCAGTCTTCACAATAAGACAGATCTGGTGATTGAGACAGAATCAAAACTACTCATTTACTACTGTTCGAAACAGCATCTCTTTCTCTCACTCTTTCTTTCTCTCTCCCCCGATCTCTCGCTCTGGGTGAAATGTTGTGACAGCATTGCACTGATGTTGTAGGGGGTTAAAGTCACCAAGTGCAAATTATCCTGTAAGGCTTAATACGCAGGTTGGAGCATGAGGGCCGACTCTTAAATTACAGTTTGCCAGGCCTAGCACTCAGTGTGACAACAATACCCCTCCACACACACACACATATGCCAAGAGTTACATCTGCACACACACTTACACATTAATGCGCCTGGGTTTAGCTGTCTTATGAATATTCATTCAGCAGTACATTTTGGCAAACACACACGCACTGCATGCATTTACTTGGTTTCATTATAAAATTATAATATGGCCATGACAGTCACACAGATGCACGCTGAATTTATTTTTGTTTTCATCCATTGTCTTTGTTTGTCTGTAACTGCTACTATTTGTGTGTGTGTGTATGCAAGTGTGAGTGAGTGAGCTGCTTGTTATAGTGATGGAGTGTTTGTGTGGGCCACCAAGTCAAGCCTGTCCTCTCTGCTTTCATAAATCTGCTTTGGATGAAGCTCGAGCCATAAAATGCATCGATCGCCATCCTTTACACACACACACACACACACACATAGCTCTTCCCACAGGGTAACCTGCTTTCTGTAGGAATAATGTTGTGTCTTGTTGAGTGACTTTTGAATGCCCTAATAGATGGATTTCACACACACACACACACACAGACCTTTGAAGATATATTAGGCAGATATATTATTATATTGATATATTATTGTACATCTACTTCTCATAGATGTAGTGGTTTTAATAGTTCATTCAAATTTATTTCAAATAGTGATAAACACTTAAAATGCCCTCACAAGTTATTTTGACATGTTTTATTATATTTGTGAGACCAGTTTAAAAATTATTGCCCTCAGATATAAATTTCATACTGTACATACTCTACTACAATGCTACTGGTTCTCTAAACACCAGTTTCATGACCAGTTGTGACATTTCAAGTTTGAATATGTGCAAAATAATATGTAAGAGTTATGCCAGAGGCAAAGATTATTGCACTACACAACGTAGTCAGAGAACTAGTGTACCAGTCTACAAGTATAGTGTACACACTGTTGTCAGTCTGTACACATACACAGCAAATAATCACCTAGTGGCACAGTCTAAAACCTCAGCATAAATATATAAAAACACTCATTGTTAATGAGTCATAGTGTGTCTACACTGTGTCTACTCCAGATGTTGACCTGGGGGTTTGTTATTAAATTGTTGTTTATATGTGTGCTTGTGTGCATTTGTCGTCTTTGTGCTTGTGTGCATTTATTTCATTTGGTGAGTTTCTACAATACCAGTTGAGTTTGTTTGCACATAACGGTGTGGTCGGCTCTATCCACACTGCCTGGAGAAACTGGGGCACACACACAATACACTGTTTTCACACACTGACATACTTTTCTGTTGTTGTTGTGACCAGTGACGTACAGTATAACAGAACACGTCTCCTTTTCACTCTGCTTGTTTTTGTATTCTGTAAAGCATCAAGAGCCATTTGAGACTAAAAGAACTTTATTTGAAACACAAACCCAGTTTAAAGTCATTCCAAAGGACATTTTATTGCTCAGAGGTTGCTTGTTCATAGCTCTGCTGACTTTCTGTATCAACTTCATTTTAAATGTTTTTTATGTCTAATCTAGAAATAGATACAAATGTAGACAGAGATAATTTATTAAAGCCATTGAATTAGCACAGCACAGGTCTTGAAATAAATAATGAGAAAATGTCTGAAAAATGTCTGAGATTATAATAAGTTCACTGACTTGCAGATAGGAATGCACATATTAAAATTGCTGCTCACCATGAAAACGCATACACCACTACACGCATCACAAACGTCTCACTTTCAGCTCTGAAAACCTGTTTCTCTGTCAGAAACATTCACAGATAAAATGATTATAATGACCAGGGAAAACACTTAGCACACATGCATCTCACACACATCTCACACACACTCTTGAGTGAATGCTGATATAAAATACAGCCTTCATGGACATACAGATAAATCAGAGTAGAGTCAGACCTCATTGATGAAAATGACAGTAATATACTGTTACAATAACATACACACAAAATATGAACACTTACACACACACACTCTTTTTCATGCCCTGATTATTTGCTGTTTCCTTTAAAAACTCGCTAGTATCAGATTTCAGAATGATTGGTGTTTTTATGAGTTTTCCTTTTCTGTAAAAGTCCAGAATTTCTGTGTCACCAGTAGGGCCGCTCAGATGAACAGATTACATACTGCACATTTAACAACTTGAAAAAGTTGCTGTTTTTGAAGTTGTTTCTGTTTTATTAGGGTCATATAAGCATCAAAGTGCTTGTGTGAAATTACTCCGCATGCGTTTTTTGTTTTGTGGGCCAATGGAATCTATGTACATATGTTAATATCATCTCGTCTCCTCTGTCTCAGGTAACAGGTTCTTCCTGACGTCATATGGTGCCCTCTACATATCTGACGTTCAGAAAGAGGATGCTCTCTCTACCTACCGCTGCATCACCAAGCACAAGTACAGCGGAGAAACCAGGCAAAGCAATGGGGCTCGTCTGTCTGTGCTAGGTGAGCATCAACATTTATGAGGGGCTATACTGTTGTCAGAAATCTCCATCTTAGTGCATGTACTATATTTTTATATCTTGGATTTTTATAAATATTTTTTTATCTTGGATTTTTTAATTTATTGTGTGTTTGATGTCAAAGTCAAATGTTGTGTTATTGGACACAATATTTTTCTAACATCTTCATTTACTTCATTCCAACACTTAATTTTTTTTTGAAGTGTAAGTCGATTTATACTGTTTATCAAAGTTCCAGTGCCAAAATCTGTAATTTAATTTTGCAGAGTCATTTCTACCCTTTTACTTTTAGAAATAAACAGGCTGTTTACGCTACTGTACCTTTAAGGCTTCTGTGCATAAAAGATCTTTGTTAGTATTTGATAACCTTGTTAAATATAAAACGAGTAACAATGTAAAGTCGTTTCAGACTGGGGAGTCTGATTTTTATTTGTCATAATACATCCCCTCTAGTTTGTCTGGTGTTTTTTAAAAGCCTGCTTTTTCCTCTGTTTTTTTCAATCCATAGACCCCACTGAATCTACGCCCTCTGTGATGGACAGTTTCCAGTCAGGGGAGGTGCAGGTGGGCCGCAGCATAGAGCTACCCTGCATCGCCTCCGGTTACCCCAACCCCACCATCCGTTGGCTGAAAGATGGGAGGCCACTGCCCGCTGACTCCCGCTGGACACGACGGCTGACCGGGCTCACAATCAGCGACCTCCGCCTGGAAGACTCTGGAAACTATATCTGTGAAGTCACCAACAGCTTTGGCTCCAAAGAGGTCACAGGACACCTTAATGTCATTGGTAAGGAGAAAGATATGAGGAATTTTGGAAGAATGGTAGAGAGGACAGGAGAAATTTGGGTAAATGATGAAGGATGCATCATGGCAGGTGTAGGCTGGTTTGATGCTGGTCTAGCTGGGGGACCAATATAGCCATGCTGTTCACCAGCAGAAAATTCAACATAGTTCTTGTAAAGCTGACTGTCCAAGAGTCTTGCTGATTAAGATTGTTAAGTTTGGACTACAGTGCAACAGCATCTTATAAACAGCAGTACTAAAAATGTATAAAAATGTAAATACTACATGAGAGAATCGAATGCAATAAATTCTGGAATTGTCTTATTAATAAAGAATCTTATCTGTGAAGCTATCTCATAAATTTGCCAAAACGAGGTATCATAAAAGGCAGTCATGAAAAGGCCACCTGGCTTTCTGAGCAGTGTTTCTGTCTGAAGCGCATCTATGATGCCTTACAGAGCTGACTAGCTAGGCAGCTAGCAAGGTTTTGGAACAGACTGGCTATGGTTGGTTTAGCCAACCATCTAAGCACCTTAGGCAGGTTTAGGCAATTGCTTCAGCAGGAAGGCATGTTGAAGTTGGAACTAAACTCTGCAAGATGAAGGACATCCAAGAGCAGGACAATTTCCAACATCAGCTTGTGGAGTGATAGCTTTCTCCATAGAGTGGGTCCAGGTGAAACAGGCCCTGTATCTCTTGTGTGATTGTTTTAAAGTACTGAACAGAGTCTCTACAAGGAGATGAGACAGAGGAAAAGAGTGAGAGTCACCTTGTATTTAAGTGATGCTGGCATAGTGGTAGGCCACTGCCACCTTCCAGCTACCTTCTAGAGAATGTGATCTGAGAAGACAGGAGATTCTTTTCTGGCTTGTCCAGTCTGGGCCTTATTCAACCACCAGTGTTTATGTGTGTGTGTGTTTCAGCGGGCAAGGGGAGGGGCTTAAGATCAGTGGGATGCAATTGGCTAGAGTCTTAATGTGAAAGACTGGGAGGAGTAGAGGCAGGAGAAGTGGAGTGGACATTTGGACGTTTAGCCGCTGGGCACATCACACCAGTCTGCTCACACAGATTCTGACAGGACAGGAGGGGAGGGAACCCACATGCATGCATACATGCCCCATCACACACACAGGGGACACACACATGCACACAAACCATCACACACACAGGGGCCTCCAGCACATAACACCAGCTGCCTTATTGCTCACTGACATTTTATCTATTTATCCTATCTATCTATCTATCTATCTATCTATCTATTTAAAATATTAAATTCTAAAATTCTAAATTATAAGTTAAATTCTAAAATGTATTATAATTAAGTTAGATAAGTTAGATTTATGTTAGAGGTAAGTTAGATAATTGTTTATCTAATATATCTTATAGTTCTCACAGTTAAAAAGTTTTTTTTAGTCTTTAATGCTTACAGAAGGTCATGGGACAATTATACTGTATATCTGTGCATATATAAAGTGTCATTGTAGTCTCAAAGGTTTAATCAAACACC
>JAZGTI010015077.1:761-12533 GCA_036877585.1 Botia kubotai
GGCGTTGATTTAGAGGAGGTTTGTTTGGTGTATTTGGGTACCGTATCTTCAAATGCAGCTAACTTCAATTACCACAGATTAACACAGAACAAAATAAGCCACATTTGAAGAACATGTTCTTGCACATCTCTGCATCTGTGTAGAAGGTCTTGTGCTTGTAATTTCATCTTGAAGAGTTTAAGTAAAAAACAATCATGAAAAATTAAGAGAGTAAACTGCTACTGCAGGGGACACAAAATAGGCCGTTACCTTCAATAGAATATTGAATTTATGAAATAGAATTCCATGCAGTGTAACAAAATACATTTCTGTAAGAGCTGCCCAGCAAGACGCGTATGGGGGAAAGAAACAGATTAAGTAACCCAGCCGGTTTTATTATAATGTTCTACCGCTGATAAAGACTAAAGCGTCTCGAGCACTTTTAACCATTTTATTGTGTTATTAAAACAAAGAAAACAAAACAAGACATTAATAGAGAAGCTTAACAGGGAAACACTTTAAACCATAGACACTTTAAAACGTAAAACCGTACGTGTGAAAATAATTCTGCTTTAGTACCAGTGGCACCCAAACGCAATCGGTACCGCATTAAATACACTTGAGGGCTTTAAGAAGCTTCAATCACAGAGTGTCCTCCCTCACAATGTTGTTTTCATGTTTTGTTACATTAAATATACCGTCTCCCTGACTAGGGTCCGCCGAAACCTCCGATTACATCGTTTGAAACGTCCTCAACAAGTTAAACATGCTGCTCTGAGAGGTTTCATCTGAAAGCCAGTCGGAAAGGCCTCTGCGTTACAAGAGCGAAGCGACTGAGAGGCAAGCGGAGTTGTGGATGTTTCAGTGAGGAGGACTGTGGGTGGAGAGAAGGAAAGCAAGCGTACCGTTTTGCCCTGCAGTGACTGTGCGGTGATGCTGGGCGCTGGAGGCGCAGGTCTGCGTTCAGGAGGGAAGGAATACTGACAGAGAGAACATGAAAGCAGATGAATACCACAGACAACCGAACACCAGCACCAGATGAAGCCCAGAGATGAACCTTAGAAACTTCATTTGCTCCCAACACCTTTAACCCTATACATTCCTGTGACTTCACGATGGCCTGACTTTTAAAGGATTAAGGATTTAAAGGATTATTTAAAAAAGAATTTAAATAAATAAAAATACTAAATTCATTAGTATTCACAAGATTTGTTTTACTTTTCCTAGTCTGGAAATCTCAGTTTTCTATACATCATCAGTGTGTGTGACTCTACCTTGGAAATGTGCGATCGGTGGCGGCGTTCCAGAGTCACGTCTCCGCGGAACACCGGAGAGGAAACTTCCGAGCGGGAGTCCGGGTTGAGGGGCCGGTTTGAGGAGAAGGTGTGGTAACCAGCCAGAGATCCGTGGGAAGGGGAGGTGGGAATGGATTCGGCGATCTGACTCATGGTTTTAGGACTGGGCAGCGTGCCGTACCCGATGCGACTGTGCGCTTGCCTCTGTTGCCACTCGTACAGTTGCCACATGGTGTCGTCGCGCATGGACCGCCGCTTCTCCGTCGTCGTGGGCTGCAGGGCGCGGTCGTACACCGACCCTGCCACGCTGCAGATGCTGTCCGGTCGCAGCATGTTGCGCGGGAGGGTGCGGTAACCCTCAGGATACCGCGGTACCACCTGAGCCCGGTGGCTGGGCATGTTTCTGGGCAACGTCTGGTAGGAAGTGATGCTGGAACACAGAGAGAAAGTATACAGACAAAATGTCCACGCTTAATGCACTTTAAGTGGCTTTGGATAAAAGCATCTTCTAAATGCATAAATGTAAATGTTACGCACTTCCATAAGTGGGTTTTAAAGTACAATTATGCTAATGGGGCCTGTCTTTGACTTTGTGCTAATTTCCCTCAGTGTGGCGGGCGATGGTTAAAAACACTGACTCATTAGTAGACGATAAAAAGTTTAGTGTGCTGTCTTCAGCTTCCCTGCGTCCAGAGAGCAGCTGATCATTAACCGACCCGAATCATTCATCACTCGTCTGTCCTTCTCCTTAGAGACTTAGAAAATTACAGCGTGCAGGAAAACAAGCATACGCTGACCTCAATCCATAAAAACTGAAGCCTGTTTTTCCAGGCACGTGGTTATATGTTAAAGAAGCAGCGAGTTAAAGCTGGCTCGGGTTTGGTGGTTTTGTGGTACAGACAGCGTTCGAGTGATGGAGTCGGTACAGATTCTGCACGCTGTACTGCAGAAGACTTCAGAGGTCCACACTTCTCCAAGACCTGGTGATTCTGGCCTACATCCTCTTCTGATTTATAGGCAAAATTAAAAGAGCTGGCATGCAAGGGTTTGTAGCAGCAGAGTAAAAATCAATAAAGAGTTTTAAGAGCCACGTCGCTATTTGCTGAAAACAAGAAGTGCTGTCCAGAGGCAAGACACAGCTCACGATACTGTTACTAAGGCTCTGCAGAAGTACGTATTTGCATAATCGACTTGTTAGTGAGACGCCGGAAAGAATTAATCACTAATGAAGAAAGCCCTGTATACTTTGGAGTTCACGTGACCCCAATTGGACACGTTCAACATCAGAAACTGTCGCATTTAAAACATCACAACAGAATGCAACAGCATGCAGCGCTTTCAAGACACACTTTCAAATGCAACACTCGTGGACGGACGTTTAAAAAAACAGCAACAGTTTGCTGGAGATTTGAAAAGTTTAGTTTGTTGCCTGATGAAAACTGACGCATCTGTTTTTGCATGAGCTCACATCCTGCTGATGGTTCGAAAAGAACGTTTGTGATTGGCCAGGACATGTGTTCACACAACAGCTGTCAAAAACGAACCAAACGGAGCAATTCCGCTGCCTCAAAAATGAGACGTGTACAAATATTGACGCAGGTTTTAGATTTTTGAACACAGTCAGAGACGTGCTTCACCAAACATTTTGATATTCGGCATTTTAAATAACACGAACGCACGGCGCGATTTTCTCTCCTCGCTGGGCCGCTTGACAGCAGCTCTGATACACTTTGAGACGAATGTTGGTGGAGCGCACATCTCCATGTTTTATTCATCTGAGGAGAGAGGAGCAGAGCAAACAAACGTCCTCCAGCTTCACAGCCAAACGGAGGACGGCACCTGACAGAGATGTGCGGCTCCTACATAACAAACCTCCTCCGCCCGGGCCGGTATGAGCCGACAGAGGAACCGAGACCAGCAGAAGTAAAAATATCTGTAGGGTCATGATAAAGAGCTCATATGAAAGAGAGAGAGAGAGAGAGAGAGAGAGAGAGAGAGATGAGAAGTTGTGATGTGTCGGGGGAGTGTGGGAGAGACATGCAGAGTTCTGCATGAACTTCTGGCTCTGCTCTCAGGGACCTGATGTGTATGAATCTGTTGTGTAGTTGTCTAGTTTGTGATGTAGCTAGACAAGAGTATGCAAACTTACAGCTGCACGATAAAATGAAAAGGTTAACAGTGATGACTTTGAAAGTTGTACCGCTATCACTGTATAATCACTGCAAGCTGTTTTACTTTCATGTGTGATGCTATAAAACAGTGTGGTTGGACAATCTCAATGGTTTGGACTTCAAGGCCCCACCCACTGTCCGCAACAATATTTAAAGCCCCGCCCACTCACCATTTTTAAATATTCTAGAGCTTGAAAACTAGAACCAGAAAGATGTTTATTCGTTATAAAAATATCCCAAACCCTACGAAATATCTGGATTTGTAAGGTTCCTCACCTCCTAGTATCCTCATCCGGGGCCCGTATGCGCTGGGTCCGAACCCAGTGCTCCAGCTGCTGCATGGAGTTGGTTCTGCTCAGGGTTCTCTCGGGTTCTGCGGGCTGGGGCGGCACTGCTACCCTCTGGGGTAACGTGTTGTTTATTTCTCCAGGGCTTCGATCTCCTGCCCGTTCTCCTGAACCGTTGACCTGGGGCGGCTTGTACGGAGCGGATCCGCTATGCAGTTGTCTGGACGAGGACACGGCCGCAGCGATGGCCGCCGCTTGGGCGGGCTGGAGTTTGATGCTGTCGATCTTGGTGACTGGCCGCTCTACGGCGCCCTCTTTCTGAAAGCCGTACCTCTCCCCCTCACGCGGGGGTGGAAGCGGTTTCTCCAGCTGCTTCGGCTGAGTATGTTTATCTCCTTCCCGCTGGAGCGCGGGAGGAAACCGTCCATCCTTCTGCAAGATCATCTCACCCTCTTTTGGAGGAACGTACTCGTCCCTCTGAAGCGTGTACTTATCTCCGTCCTTGTGCACCGTGTACTTCTGTCCGTCTTTCTGCAGTAAATATCTATCTCCATCTTTGTGAATGGAGTATTTGTCTCCATCCGCCTGAAGGACGTGCTTCTCCGCGTCTTTCTGGAGCATGTAGCGGTCTCCGTCCGTCTGCAGCGGCAGTCTCTGCGTGTCTATTTGCAGGGCGTATCTTTCGCCATCCTTCTGCGCGCCAGCTCTGCTCTCTTTGTCCTTCTGGATGCTGGGCTGCTTCTCCAAAGGTTTCTGCTTCTTCTCCTCGTGGCGAAGGGTCTCACGGTTCCTCTCGTTGTTTTGGATCTCGGGTCGGGTCAGGACTCTGTGATTCAACATGTTGTTCATCTCCTGAGGGCTGCGCGCCTCAGCCTTTACCTTCTCGAGTCTGCGAGTAAGATAAGAACAGAAGACAGGAAAGAATCGGAATCGACTTTTCAAAGTTCACCCTCATAATATCAAACATGGTAATCTCTAAGTCTGTGTGGTCCACTGAAACCAGAAGTATTTACTTTAATAACACGCTCAACCATGCGATACTGCAATGAGGTGACACTGTAACAAAAGATGCGTCTTTTAAACCAAACATTCTTTGCATGCTTAGTCACCTCTGATTGCGCTGAAAGCCGCAGACAAACGCAAGCCGAATCTCTTCCGCTACGCACAGAAAGCTGTTAACAATCTACACCTGTGATATTTTCTGATGAGAACGAGCTGAGGTGTAAAAATATACAGCTTTCCTCAAATAAACTTTAGTGCGCGAAAACAACAAAAGACGAACGTGCTGTGTTATGAAGAACTGCTACAGTGACTCAGTTTTCTTTGAAGCGTGTTAATAAAGTTAACGACAGTATAAAAAGCTCTCAAATAAATGTAAAATCTATATTTATTTCCACAAACACACGCGATAGAGATCCTAATGGGTATTTTCTTGACTCATAATTGGTGGCTCATTGGTGCTTATGTTTTCCCTTCCTTCTGATTGGCTTATTGTGGACCAATACGGAACATTTATTTATTTTTTACTTTTTGAGTGGCTTAGTTCTGGGCCATTAAAAATAGGAGGCAGAATTTCTAAGAATGTCCCCTACATAAACAACACGTTTTATAATGCGTCAGTCGTTCCGATTATCCTCAGGGGTTGTGTTCCTACCTTCTGATTGGCTCTGTGTGGACCAGTGCTGCGTCGGTCATAACCTTCATCCACGACTCCATATCTTTGGCTGTGTCAGTGCTGAAATAGTACGTCCGCATGTTTGGATGTGTCGCCTAAGTGTGGGAAACGAACAGAGTAACCTGGAGAAAAAAAGACCAAAATAACAAGTGAACACAAGAACGTACTGGAAGACAGAGGCACTTCAAAATTGTGCCTCAGTGAGACATCTGGATTTTAAACTCTTCTTTCACAACTGTTACATAACGCTCTAGAGAGCAAAAAGCACTTTGTAGTGACTAACAAGGGCTGTTTGAAACATTTAGTGATTTCTGGTGTTTTTTGTCTAGGTGTTGATATTTTCAAATGAACTAACCTGACTCAGGACTTACCATACGAGTAAAGCTCCGCCCGGTAAACATGTTGTTTCAGTTTACGAAGCCTCACGGAGGTCAAGACATTGTGGGATGAGAAATAAGATTGAGACATGAGTCAACACAGAAAATCTCCACACAATTATAAGCAAATGACAGACTAAAAACCTCTGACAAAACACGCAAATTCTGTCATTTGCATTAACTGCGAAAACGCAAGCCGAATTGGTTCCCTCATTCTGTCCCAAGCTGAATATGTTTCCCTCATTCCGATTACCATAGAAATTAATTATAACTTTGACTCACAATCTATGTGTATTACAATTTTTGTTGTTTTATGTTTTTTTTCCAAATTATTTTCAGTGGTATTTGACAGCATGCTGACCTGACACAAACCTCAAAGCTGCAGTCAGAAAGCTTCTCAAACTGAAGTTATAATCATTTCACTACAGGCAAATGTGTGACCTTGAGCAGGATGTCAGGGGCGTTTTACATCATTACAGTTTGGCTGAGATCTGAACACTAGATCTGATTAAACTTATAGACAAACTGCCCCCTTGTGCTTGGCTGCCACCCTAACACAACACTCTCTGCCCCTGAGAGAACCTAAATCTGTCTGCGCTCTGGAAAAGCTCTTTGGAGATGGAGAGCCCATTACAATTCTCTGTAAATCCATCTGTCTGTAGAGAAACTCGAGACAGGTCGATGCTGAGGCCTGGTGAGTGCTGTGGGTGTTCTGCAGAGTTTAAATCTTCCCTGATATGATGACTCATTTCATAACAGCTTATAAATAACCAGAATGGATTTAAAGACACATTTGAATATGAAATCGGCTTGAATACATCTGATCTTCCAACACAACAAGTCAAAGCTAAACGTAACTTGAATGCCGACTTGGAAATCCAACAGACAATTTTCTCTTTGAAATGTTTTTAGATGACTGGTAATGGTAATGAAACAGTTTCACAAATTTCCAAACATGAATAGATTTATTTAAACGAGCTGTTAGACAATCTGAATTAAAGAAGGTGGAAGCTAATAATGAGCATGTATTTCTTTTGAAAACTGACTTTCAGTAAAAAATGAGTGTAAAATGATGGTTTTAGATTCAGTGGAGGGTTCCACTTCTGCTTGGCCAGTCTGTTCATTTCACTTTCTCTTAGAAATCACACGGAACATTTGCTTTTGAAAATCAGGCCACATTTCGGAGGTTTTGAAAACAGACTCTGACCTTGAACGCATATTTTCTGCTGATGTGGTCGTCCACAGACAACATGGAGATGTGGAAACTGGGTAGGAGAATACTGCCCAGGATCCCCTCCTCCTTCTCATCTAAAGACAGAGGGACAAACAAAGCACATAATGTTAAAAACAGTGTATCCCAAACCTTACTCCTCCGAACAACAAACATCCTTCTGTGTTCTGCCTTCTCTCCAGACTCACACACTGCAGTAAGTGAAGTTCTATCAGAGCTGACAGGAAAAAGTCAACGTAGACCGTTAACAGACAACGTGTTATCTGTTAAAGGGATAGTTCACCCAAAATGACATTTTCTCCATCGTTTACCCTCATGTCACTCCAATCCTGTTTGACTTTTTCTTCTGTGGAACACAATAGACGATATACAGTCGTACAGGTGTGGAATGACATGAGGGTGAGTAAATTATGGGAGAATGTTTATTTTTGAGGAAACTTTTTTTTAGTATGACCATAATATTGCTGAAAATAGCGGGAAGCAATTTCCCATCAGCCTAACAACGTCCCTTGATGTATCTCACTGTTTAACTACTTCAACGTAATTCATTACTTCATTAACTTATTTTAAAAAAACGAAGAAAATGTGAGTTATGCCCATGCTTAGCTTACATAAATATGACCGGTATGCCACATAAAGGTTTATGGTACTAACGGTAACGCATCACGACGCAATCTTCTATTAAAAGTTACGCAGAGCAAGTTTTGCGTCTGCAGCTGGGTTCACAGGCATCCCACACACACTGGCTTCTGGCAGACTGTGACGCTCAGATCTGTGAAGCAGTTTTCAGAACTTCAGCAAGATGTCACTGCTGAAGAGAACCCACCAGCGGCTGACAGCCCACCACCTCCCTGAACTACCGCTAGCAGCCAGAGAGGAACAAACAAATAAAAGCCCACAGAGATGAGGGAGTGTTATAGTCAGGGAGAAACGACAGACCCAGTGTTGAGATTTTAAAATCTCTCGTAGTCAAGATAAGATCCTCATGATGGATTTTGGTAAAGCCTAAAAGTCAAAGCTCAGAGGAAGTTTAGCGGCGGATATCTAAAACAGTTCAGTTGTGTTTCTAAGTCGGCATTAAATCGGTGCCCACGGAATTGTGCAAAAAGCAAGACAGGTTTTCCCCGGATCTTATGCCTGTCATTCATTTCTTAACATTTCCAGCCTCTGCGTATTTCTTTTGCCTTATAACACTCAGACTTTAAAAGACTTTTAAATAAATGTTTTTAACACAAGGTAAAATTCTGGTTTTCTGTCTCGTTAAAATGAAATACTTTCAGCAACCAATAAAAACCCAGCATTCAACACACGTCAAAACAAATGTATTCCTATTTGCCTATAATTTCCATAATCTGTGCTATACTGATCGCCGTTACATCACTGTGTTAAAAATAGAAAATTAGAAAAAATATAAGACATATGACAATAACCTGAAACAACATCCAAATAACTAGATCTTTGCCTACTGGTTTACAATGTGTCGGCAAGATGACGTCGCCTACAAAGCAAATAATTCCAGAGGCAGAGCAAGTTATTGGAGCTGTATTTGTGTGAAGTACCATCTCATACAGACAGGGGGCGTGAGAGATCTTACCATCATCTGATTACAGTCAGTCCAGGCAGTGCCCCACATCATTTATATACACTGTCATTAACAGAGAGAGTGAGTGACACAGAGAGACCGTGAGTGAGTGAGAGAGGTGATATGTAATGGTCTGCAGTCGGAGCCCATCCCCTGTGTGAAGACTCGTCTTCTCCATCAGCCAATAAACTATCTCTAACTGCCTCTCATGGGCCCGCTATGAGCGTGAGATCAGACTGAACTGATGGACTATTTAACAGAACAATTTATGGATCTCTAACAGCCCGTCCTCAGGAGACAGCAGGCCGAGGTTCCTGCCCAACACAACGTCTCTGGGCTGAGACATCATGTCATCCACTCATCTCTCTCCCTCTCTGTCTGGTACAATCATATAATGATATATAGCGGACTTCACATTCCTACTGTATACGGTGAAAAATCACCTTACGTTTACATATCTTACAATAATAGTACACCAGCTGTAGGAACTTATGTTTGGACGCATTGTTTCCTACAGCAGGGCCAATATTTGCTGGCTACACACCAACTGTTTTAATAAACACTTATACGACTCGTGATTCCGAAAGCTGACGGAACGAATAACAGCTGATTATTTTTTACAGTAGTTACTGTACGGCTGCAT
This sequence comes from Botia kubotai, assembly GCA_036877585.1. Lineage (NCBI taxonomy): Eukaryota > Metazoa > Chordata > Actinopteri > Cypriniformes > Botiidae > Botia > Botia kubotai. Next base: position 10,002 of record JAZGTI010015077.1, read on the forward strand.
TTACAATACAAGCTTTTGAAAAATACCGCGGCAGAAACGGTATTTTGATGTATTAGCACAGGGACAGCGCGCAGGACTTGAAGATAACCGTGCATATGTACCACTAAATCACAGTGGCTTACAACTCAAAAGAAGGTAAACTGAGATAAATGCTTGGTCTCGGGCAAAAAGAGAGCATTGAATATGAGAATTAGACACATATATTTAGGGTGATGATAAAGTGTGTGTGTGTTTGTGTGTGTGTGTGTGTAGTAAACAGACATCCAGCTCACCTCTGTAGTAGAAGAGACACATGTCACACAGCACAAACCACCTCTTCTTCCACATCTTCATCCCTGTACTGTCCTGCAAGTGCCCAATAGCACAACAAATGTCAATCAAACCATCCAGCCAATCACAGTGCAGTATGGTGCCGTGAGAGCCCGCCCACCACCAATGCATGTTCAAGACAGGCGCAAAGAACAACATCACGTCTCTTCAGGCAGCACCAAACGGCTTGTGTTATTTGTTAATATTGCTAACAAAACAAAACTTCTGTTTCCTTTAGTCTCTCGCTGAGTTTCTAATATCGTCCTCCATTTTGCCATTTTCTCCAGAGCTCATCTCTGTTTCAAAGGCAGTTATTTTATCTGAGAGATGAATCATATTTGTATTCCTCCCTCATGCACGGTTTGCTTGCATCGTGTAAGCGCGTAAAATTGTATTTAGAGAACAAAGGCCGATGATGCCGTGTGTGCTGTGGGAGTCTGATGGAGGATGTTTTGGGATGGGGCAGACCACCTCTGAAGTCGTGTTTTCCGCTGGAAACGCTGCGCTTTCAAAAGGAGCGCTGGCGCAGCGATCGCACGCGCAGGAGTGACTGATGCAGCTGTATCACGGTGTGAAAACTGCCTGCCACATGCTTTATGTTCATTTCATTTTGCCCTTCAGGAGAAACGGTTTGCGAAATGATGCGAAAGCGCAAATTATGAGCTGTGGAATTGTGCATATACTGCAATAAACGGGCCGATTGAACTTTTGATGGGTGAACTCTGATGTGCTAATCTGAGATATATCTACATTACAACTATGTGTTTTGGACATACCATAACATTCTCGGTCCTTCAGTGTAAGTTTGGTGGAGTCACGCACCTGTTTGTAAAGCCATCCGTTCTTCACAACAGGAGCGTTTGGGTTCCTCCTGATGGAGTTGGATCTCTTTCCAAAGTTGTGGATTTTTTTGGAGGACCTCGATGGCTACAAACACAGTGCAAGAGGATTATTTAAAAAAAAAACGCTTTTGAGAATGATGTTGTGTGTAATTGCAACTTCCAAGAAATCATTCAGTTCAGAACGTGTGTGTGAGCCGTGCATTTTAAAAACGCTGAGCTTACCATTTACAACATCCCTCAAAAATACACAAAGTGCTGAAGCAAATATAGAAACAATTCATGAATCCCCATGACTCATAATTTTGTGACCACATTTAATGGTTCCCAAATAAACAAACACACACACACACACACAGGAAGCTCATAGTCTCAAACTCACAAAGTTAAAAACACGCTGCCAACAATCTGAGTTTGTGGAACTGCTGAGGCGTTTGAGAGTCTCAGCAAAATGTCATTTTTCTCTCTAATGAGACACAATCAGTGAGACGAGTGTTGTCTCTTATCTCAGAGCTTCACGCTCTTTAGAGGGCTGATCAGACTCAATGACCTCTCCAATGTACAAATGCTTATAATAAATAATCAGGACAGGAAATGAAATCTGACATCATTTCCTGGATTGACAGAGATAAACAAACAACTTAATTGTTTCATTTTGCCATGCATCAGCTTTCTGTGTGTGTTTATTTAGAAACATTAAATGTGGTGACCAAATTATAATTTTTGAGGATTTATAAATTGTTTATATATTATACATATGTGACTAATAAGTGGGTCATAAACAGATGTTGTCCTAACCAGCAGATTAATGTTACTGATATAACTGTTTGCACACTATCAGGGTAGTTGTGCCTCTAACTTTATCCATCCACAACTAAAATATAATAAAGCTACAAAAAGAACTAACAAAATCTAGATAAACTAGTCAATCTCACTGATTAAGTAGTGAAGCATCCAGACTGACCCACCCATCATAGATTTAGCACTGCTGTTATAGTCCACTACATCAACTCAACACCATCGGTCAAAGGAAACACAGGAAATGAATGCGTGTGCTGTAATGAGGACAATAATTGTGTAATGTTACTGATGCATGATGGGATAGCCCAATCGGTTACTGCAACCAGGTCAAGGTCAGTGAGTCATTCTGTGTGTGTGTGTGTACATTCACTTAGTTGTCGGGCTGCTGCGTTGTGTGTGTGTGTGTGTGTGTGTGTACTCACTTTAGTTGTGGGGCTGCTGGGGTGTGTGTGTGTGTTTGTGTGTGTGTGTGTACTCACTCTGGTTGTGGGGCTGCTGGTGTGTGTGTGTGTACTCACTCTGGTTGTGGGGCTGCTGGGGTGTGTGTGTGTGTTTGTGTGTGTGTACTCACTCTGGTTGTGGG
>JAZGTI010015079.1:0-13668 GCA_036877585.1 Botia kubotai
TGGGAGCATGGAATTGTCCAAAATCTCTTGGTATGCTGAAGCATTCAGAGTTCCTTTCACTGGAACTAAGGGGCCAAGCCCAGCTCCTGAAAAAACCCCCACACCATAATCCCCCCCTCCACCAAACTTCACAGTTGGCACAATGCAGTCATACAAGTACCGTTCTCCTGGCAACCGCCAAACCTAGACTCATCCATCAAATTGGGAGAGGAAGAAGCATGATTCATCACTCCAGAGAACGCGTCTTCACTGATCTAGTCCAGTGGCGGCATGCTTTACACCACTGCATCCGATGTTTTGCATTGCACTTGGTGATGTATGGCTTGGATGCAGCTGCTCGGCCATGGAAACCCATTCCATAAAGCTCTCTATGCACTGTTCTTGAGCTAATCTAAAGGCCACATGAACTTTGGAGGTCTGTAGCGATTGACTCTGCAGAAAGCTGGCAACCTCTGCGCACTATGCGCCTCAGCATTCGCTGACCCTGCTCTGTCATTTTACGTGGCCTACCACTTTGTGGCTGAGTTGCTGTCATTTCCAATCACTTCCACTTTGTTATAATACCACTGACAGTTGACTGTGAAATAGTTAGTGACGAGGAAATTTTACGACTGGACTTATCACAGTACCACGCTGGAAATTCACTGAGCTCCTGAGAGCGGCCCATTCTTTCACAAATGTTTGTAGAAGCAGTCTGCATGCCTAGGTGTTTCATTTTATGCACCTGTGGCCATGGAAGTGATTAGAACACCTGGATTCAATTATTTGGATGGGTGAGCGAATACTTTTGGCAATATAGTGGTATGCAAGTATTTAAAGCTCCTGTAAACCACAACAAATTCCTTATTTCCAATTTTCTCATACATAAAATTTATGAGAATTTGAGATCCCTGTGCATCTTTAAAAACAATTTATTTGCAGACTTAAACCCTAATAAAATATTAACTAATAAATTTTATTTTTCTTTCTATGCAAATATTTCATAGGTGTTATATTTCGCATCTATGCACTAAAGCAGGGGTGTCAAACTTAAGTTCCTGGAGGGCCAGTGTCCTACAGAGTTTAGCTTCAACCCTAATTAAACACACCTGATCCAGCTTATCAAGGTCTTCAGGATCGCTAGACACTTCGTTTGACACCCCCTGCACTAAAGGGAAACAAATGGGTAATTTAGGAAATTATTTGCTCTTCGTTCAAAACATCACAAAACTACTAGTAAATAAACAAGAATCGTAAACTTGTTTTCCTTCCTAATTTTCTCAAAATTTATATGTAAAAATGAGTCACACATTTTCTCCACTAATGTGCAAGGCAACTAGCCTGAGAAAACGTACTATTTCCCAGTGTGATAGAAGTGCTTATTAAAATACAAATTTGTAAACTTACTTTAAAAATGACATAGGCTGTTAATTTACAAACTGCCATTATCACCATCATACTGGTTTCAGTTTGAATTTCATTAGATTCAATTCTGGTTAGAGACTACACTGTTGCCCCAAACATGGAAAAAGTTTTAATAAATGTGGTATTTGGCTAGTGGTTATGAATACCAGTATTAACGTTTGGACATATATATATACACACACTCTTCAACCAACCAAACAAATAATAATTTTACAGATCACAGCAGACCACAAGTTATCAGCAAAAACATGTATTAAAAAGAAATCATTTGTGAATGTTTACCGTTCTTTGATTTACTAGAAAGCAGTGTTTTGACGGGGTTTGGTAAGCAAAATGTAAGAGCAAAACAGAGCAAACACAGGATCTTCACTTAATTTAAAACGATTTAATCTTTACCTATATTTAATGTACAATCAAACGAACAATCATACGTAAAATTCTCCATATTGTACAACTCTAGCATAAATAAAAAAATGAGATTAACATATAACAATTTTCTTCACTGAGTAACAAAGCAACATTGACTGCTAATGAGAACACAGAGCCTTGTCCACCTGCTTACTTACCACCAATTCTAATGCCAATCACCATGAAAACAAAAAAGGACAGAACTTCACGGATCTGTTAATAGACTATTTACCACCATTTAGCGGGTTCAAAGTTCTAATGTCAATCACCATGAAAACAAAAAAAAGACAAAACTTTACTGATGATAGACTTCAGCCTTGTTTAAAAAAACATGCTAATATATAACTGTGAAATTTTAGGAGGGAACAGAAGGTACAAAGCAGCTGGTAGGTTAGAATATGCAATTTAACATACAGGGTTTTAGCAATGGTTACAACCACAAGTTTGCACAAAAATGTGCCATGTATCTTTGCAAAAACAATCGTAATAGTAGTCTGAATAGTATAACATTTCCAAGTTTCAAAAAACACAGTTTCTATGAAGCCTGTATGTACATGTGGTTTTCTTCACAATTAAACTAACTACCCCACAACTCTCAGTAGTCTACTCAAATTAGGGTGGGATCTTATTCTCATTATCATGTCAATGTCATAATGATATATTATTTAAATTGTTTACAGTGTAAATTTGTACATTATGCTACTGTTGTCATTTAAGTCATGCTGAAAAAATTCATTGTCTCCAGATAGGATGATTTTCATCATGGTATTACCGCCTATGAGTGACATTTTTGTATTAAATAAGAATTTGTTAAGTGTACAGAGAATGCCATATCTGTTTGCATTGGAAACAGTGTGGACATTTTCGTTTGCTTGCAAACTTGCAAAAATGAGAGGAGTTGCTTGGTAAATTAAATAGAACAACCAAGACACCAGCTTTAAAAAGAAAGGGTCTTTACTTAGTTTTTCCTTAGCTGTAACACAAAAAAAAATTCAGATTTGTGGGTACCCTAAGACCTGTCAGAGAAAGTCGTCGGCTTGTTACTTATAATTCTAGTTTAAACTGGCTTTAATGTCACAGCTTACCATTTAACTCACCCTGTTCTCTTTCAAATTCCTGCCCTAGGTAGCACAAACCTGCTTTTGAATGTTTGATCACATTGCCATTTTAATACTTGATCCTCACGGATTCATAAATATTGCCTCAAAACATCACTTCAAAAGGCAATATCCTAAAAGGCATATATACCTTCTCTAAGACAGCATAGGGGACACTGACCACTTCTTTAGCTTCGCACAGCTTCATATGCTGACTGGAATGTTGATATGCATTCACAAACACAATCTCACTCCTTCACAACATACAAACCACAGGTAAACAATGTTAAACAGTGACGAGGCAGTGAGGGTGGGAAGGGTCACTGCGCTCTCGCCTTTGTAGTGAAGGTCCCTCCTGGCATTTGAGTGTTCATCTTGACCTTTCAAATCATCAGAACGCAATTTCTCAGTAAGGAAGCTGAGACAGGTCAAATAAGGAGGGCAAAAGTGAAGGTGCTTTGACCTCGGGTATGAGTGTTTGTGCATGCATGCGAGTTAACTTTAGCATGTTAGCATGTGGAGAAAGTTTCCCCTTGAGCATCTTGAGCTCTCAATACTCCAAGCTTCTCAAGCAGCTAGGCTCTGCCTCGAATATCTCCTTCTGGTATCTTGTGCATGTATCCAGAAGATGTGACCAGTGTGGGGTCCCACCTGGCTTAGTGGTTTTTTTGGTGGTGGTGGTGGTTTAGGGTACCAAAGGTGGTTTTGGGTCAGAGGGATGGATTGTCCAGTAAACGGATCTCCTCTTCACTCTCTTCTTCATAACGAGAGAAGGACGACCCTAGTTGAACATTATGGACTCTGGGTCTTGGTTTGCCATCTGGGCCATATGACGGAGGATATCTTTTTTTGTAATAATACCAAGGAGGCGCCTACAAAGAGAAAATGGGTAAAAATATTAGTATATGGTATAGTTTTTTGTCTTCTGCAATGAGAACTGTCACTTTGTGTTGCCCAGTTTTGCAGAAATATTTTTGTCTTCATGAAACTCTCAAACTGAGCTCCATTATGCCCATAACGGACAATATTTGAACCTCAGTCAAACAATTCTCTAAATCTCATATGTTCTCTAATAGCATCTGCACTTTTGGCAACAGTTGACAGCCTCTGGTTTAAAGAAGGGCAGAGAGTGTGGAAGATTGTGCCATATTACTTAGTGCAAGAAAAACTATAGTATTTGTATGAGACAGCTGCACCTATACAGTGAGAAGCAAGTGTTGCAAATGCAAGTGAAAGAGTGTGAGCACCTCTATCTCATCCACACACTCTGGCCTTGGTGACCTAGAGAACAGGATGTTATTTTACAACACAAATTCAAGAGTTTACTTGTGCACAATATCTGTTTGTTCTATTATTTATCAGTGTTGGGAAATGATACTTGTAAAGTAACATTGATGCTTACATGTAACGCATTAATATAACATAAAAAAATGCTGATATTGCAATTAATTATTCTATTGTGCTGCCTAAGGCAAACTGTGTAGTTACATCAATGCTTTCAACACTTTCATTACTTTTTCAACACAACAATTTCATTTGTAACTTCGCAATTCAGCACTGAATTGAACTTGTTACAATGCGTTACATTATTATATTATTTGTGTTACTTTACAGTGTAAATACCTCATTACTTCCTAAATCAAATCTAAAAACATTGTATGTTACTTATTACTGGTAGCGCATTATCACCGACTTTGTCTAAATAGGTATTTTGGCTGGACCGAATTGCTCATTTCTCTTGACAAAGTATGTTGCTGAAATGTAGGCTTTCCACAAATTCTTGAACTATGCTCTTGAATTTGGTCTTGAGAGGGGGATTTAAGCTTGATGAGAGTTTGTATCACGTAGAGAAGGTGAGACAATTTGACAAGAGCTGGATATGTGTGAGTCCATCTAAACAGAGCTAGAAGCATGAAACACTGAAACATGAAATTAGTGTCAAATCTCCGTGAAATGTTTGCAGACAAGAGGTCAAACGTCAGGAAACTTAAAAAGGACAGAGTGTGGGATTTGAGACAACAAATGAAAGATTGTTGGTTTGGGGTTCAGCTGACTACATTCTACAGGAAGTGCTAGAATCCTAGAGCTTCAACATGGTAACAACACAGCATCCTATTCACATCTACTATGACTACTGAGATGAATTAAAAGGTAGTATTTTGGTAAATGAGAAAATATTCGCTACGCACAACAGTTACTCGCCAATCGTTTAGGGGCAGAGCTGCGCGAGGGGTCAGATGTCATCTATCTGTAGCCCAGCGATTGCAGACCAGGCAACCCCGACAAGGAATTTAGCAATAAACAAAGAAAACAATTAAAAATCAGATGAAGGACATCACGGCATGTGTATTAGATGTGCTTTGTGAGTACACGTGCACAATGCAGAACTGAAAGGGAAGGGCTACATAAGAGTGTGTATCGAAGACACCACGGCTGTGAGACAAACTACTCTACTCTGCAAGGATGAAAGAGGACAGGAGCAACAATCTGAGTGAAAGCAGATATTACAAACATATGTCTGCAGAGGAATAAAGCATTCTTAATGTCCTGTAGGCAGAGTCCAAATCCTCAACATCAATATGTCACATACTGGAGTGTTAATTTCATCCCCACATTCTCATTTTGGTGAATTGTGTTACAGTAAAGGTTTACTGCTTGACAGTTAATTTTGCATTGTCATTATCATACATCATTTATTTGCAGTCAACATGAAATTAAAATCGACCCCATTTACTTTTTGGTAGGACTTCCTTCCATTTAATATTTTTTCCATTAAAAAGTCCTGCTCTACATATTTATTTTTGTGTATCTTAATGAATATCCTGTTTTGCTCAGAAATACGTCACATCATATAAGTAAAATGGGTTGAGCTTCATGTTGACATTAGCATACTGATGCGAGTCACATCAGCAGGGGGTCAATGATCAATTTTACAATGCAATTCCTAAAATAAATGACCACCCAACTGGTCAGTAAGGTTTTATCTATTTTCCAAAGCCAGTTTCGACTTGCATTTGGGTTTTGTATCCTGCATGTAGGACAGTTTTACAACCTTGAGTGCCTTGAGAGAACCTTGATTGTTCCACCAATTTCTGAATTGACATGGTCCAAAAACTCTCCTACAGACATCAGTAAAAGTGAATAGAATGAGAATAATTTTGTTGAATCAAGTTAAATGTAACAATATTAAGATTTCTTTTATCTATAACTAGTTTAATTTATTTATATTTTAGGGGAACCCATCAGAAATGTCTTTTTCACTCAAGTTTCATGCATCCCTCCTAAGAGGTGGAGTCTAACAGGCAGAATGGGGGGGCATGGGCAGGGCTAATCACCAAGGGCTCCACGTGCTGCTTGAGCTCTTCCAGATGTTCTAAAATATTCTTCTTTGTGATGATGCCCAATACAATCCTGCAACACACACCGTGACGACCATCACTTACCAACAAAAATTACACCGACAACTGAAGTACAAACTACAAATTAAAAATAACATAAGAGTAATGACAACAGAAGCAATATGAACAGAAATTTGAGATTATCAAACTAATCAGGTGCTTAGCGTTGCAATTAATAAACAGAACAGAATCCACTTGTAAATATTAGCCACCGGTATGTGCAGAAAATAAAAATTAATATGACTAAAACAAGATTAAGACAAGATTATAAAACAAAAAATACAACCGTTTTTTCAAAGGTTCTATTTTTTTCGTGTTTTTCTCAGAGAGCACTTCAACTTCATGTTGTTCCGAACCTGCATGACTGACTTTGAAAGATGTTGAAAGATGTGTCAGACCAGCTTTGATGTCAGTGACATCAATCAACACTGATACAAATCTGGACTGATGTGTTATGAGTTGCACACAAATGTAAACTACATTGGAGAACTACAGTGTAGGGATGTATTCAGGGAACAGAGACTGACATTAATAGCAGCCTCACACAAAGCTACTGTATGGCTTCAGAGGACTTCTTCTAAGGCAAATGTTCTCAATTAGGGGGGAAATTTGGCACAACATCTCTTTTTGTGTTTCACTGAAGAAACGTTACAGCAATATGGACGGGATGAATTTTACATACATGATTGTCTAAAAGATTGTTTTGGTTTTTCAGTGTACAACAAAAATGGATGGCTACCTTCTCAAGCTTCAAAAAGACACCAAAATAACCAAAACAACCCCTTTTAAATATCTCTGTTTTGGTTTCAAAGAGCAAAAAAAACCATGGGGGGTTTGAATGGGCCAAAGGCAAGTTTATATATCACCAAATTTTCATTTATGGATGACCTAACCATTTAACTTGAATTTTTTCAAACCAATTTTGCAAGTGTGGCTTTTTTAATACCTGAAGCTATGGTACTCTATGGAAGATCATTTCACATGGGGAGAAATACTTTTTAGGCTATACCAACAAATATGTGTGCATTTCAACCATTGTTGAGCAGAAGACAAGCAGCTAAGAGGCATAGGATTCAGTGTGTGAATTCCCAGATGGATGACACCACAAACTAAGTCCCAGTCTACTGATGGGATTTGTTAGTTGAATTGTATTTGAGACAGAACACGAGGAGTGTAGGAGAACTCCTCTCCCATCATGCATTTCTTGCCTCAACGACAAAGTGGACACTCACCCATTGTGTGTCACAAGGCACTGGCGCAGGCCGAGCTTGCGGAAAATGTCCACCACAATCTCCATAGGTGTGTGGTCGGTAACGGTGAAGGGACTCATATCCAGGATGCTGCGCAGTTTCAGAGGTCGTGGGCTATCCGCAGGAAGGGCCGGGGCATGCTGGGTAAAATAGACCCTCGAGTTCATTACTATTCCTTCCTGTTTACGGCGGGTGTTCTCTAAAACCAAATGAAGAACCAGATTTTAGTTACATGTCTGTTTGTATTCATTATTTTGTAATGTAGGGCAGTAACAATGTTGTGTGCAAGTACAGTACCATGAAGTACTAGACATTTTTAGGGAAAAATGTTTCATTTAATTCAGCTTCTCAACAATTACCTACCTAACATTGTAATTATTCTCAGATTCTTTAATGATTCATTTTTATGTACAACATGTACTACCATTATTTATATATTTAAATATATACATTTATATTACAGATATTAAATAGAATAAATAATTCAATAGTTTGCACTATGTTAATGAGAATTGAAGGTGAGAAATGAGAACTGTCACAAAAATATCAATAATGGTCCTGAAAATAGGTTGTTTTATTTTCTTGGATTTTGGGTGCAGATTTGATCTGAACTAGATATTGAAAGTTTCAAGACACCATACTGCTTGTTGTGTTTTATTTTTCAGCCGATCAGTAACATTCGTTACCATAACACAAAGGAAAACAAAATCAAACTGTGTTAAAGAACAGAAATTAAAGTGTTCGTATTGTGTTACCTATAGCAATCGTTATGTCCCTTCGCAAGGCAAAGCCCACCAGTCTCTGTGACTCTTTGGAGACGATAACCGGAAAGCCGTTGTAACTTGTCTCTGAGATTATGGTTTGCAGCTCGCCGAGTGTCATGTCGTCTTGCGTGAGAACGGCCAGCGGCGGGTCACTGCGACGGGGACGCATCACTTCCCGTGCCAATGTGGTGTGTGTAAACTCTTCTTTAGCGTCCAGGAAAGGGTATCCATTCAGACGGATATGGGCCTCGTATATTCCCTCCCTCCCGAACGCATCACCCACCCATTTACTGGTCATCACAGCCGCCATTAAAGGAACAATGTATTCCAATCCGCCAGTCAGTTCAAACACGATGACCACCAGAGACACGGTCATACGAGTCACACCACCTACAGTGGACACAGCATTATGAATTAGTGAATCAACAAAAGCAAGAACACAACATGGCAGACTCAAAGACATGAATCATGCATGCATGCACACGTACCAAGGCAGGCTGCAGCCCCCACCATGGCGTAGAGTCCAGGAGTGATGCAGTCGGCACCCACCTCGCACCACTCTCTAAAAAGGAACCAGTCGTGGTGATAGTATGCTAATTGCTCTACTGCGATGCCAACGATTCGTCCAGCAATCGCACCAATAGCCATACTGGGGATAAACAGACCTGATGGCACCTGAAAATCCAGCCACACAGGCAAATGAATATTCAAAAACAAAGCATTCACTAAGGACAATCAAGAGGACACGTCAATGCAACAAAACAACATAGTGAGCAGTAAGCTGTGTCTCCTCCAGAGGTCATGGGTCTTCCAGCAGGACAATGACCCAAAACACACTTCAAAAAGCACTCAGAAATGGTTACAAACAAAGCTCTGGAGAGTTCTGAAATGGCCAGCAATGAGTCCAGATCTGAATCCCATAGAACACCTGTGGAGAGATCTCAAAACAGCAGTTGGGAGAAGGCATCCTTCAAATCTGAATGACATGGAGCAGTTTGCAAAAGAAGAGTGGTCCAAAAGTCCAGTTGAGAGGTGTAAGAAACTCATTCATGATTACAGAAAGCGATTGATTTCAGTTATTTTTTCCAAATGAGATGCTACCAAATATTAAGTTAAGGGTGCCAATAATTTTGTCCAGTGCATTTTTTGGGTTCTGTGCGGAATTGTATCAGATTGGACATTTCTTCTCTGTTTTTGTGTGTTGTTCCAATGCAAACCTTAATCCGATGCATAAAATAAACATTTGCAATCGCAACAATTTTCTGAGAGAAGACATTTTCTGAAAAAATTGCAAGGGTGTTGATATTTTTGGCCAGGACTGTATGTAAATGCCATAGATCAAGTTTCTTACAGATAGTGACAGCAGGCTACTATCAGCTTTTTTGAGCAGTGTTTTCAGATTGATCATTTGTTTTTATGCAAGCATAACATTTTTTAAAATGTTTTAGTGAAAATATACAGTAACTTGTTGTTCTGGTATTGATATTGGTATGCGTTAATAAAAAATTACATATGATTCTTGCTTTTGTTCATTCAGTAAAAATTAGTATGGAAAATGCGTCCTGACTATTTTATATATTAGATTTTTCCTGCACAGTATACTGTACTTTCTGCATTAAACATTTTGAATCCACACTGCAACATCTGGTTGGTTAAAATAGTGGTTTCTCTAAATTCCTCTGAAACCTGCGAATGCTGGATGCTCACCTTCAGGCCGAAGGTAAAGATGGTCATGATGATTTTGAAGATGAGCGCCAGGCTGAGCTGCCACATGGCAGAGTAAACACCTGGAGTGGTGGTAGCCTCTGAGCCTTCTGGGTAAGCCTGACTTCCATTCATCTGACTTCTGTACTGGCAGAGCTGCGATGATTCTAGCGGTCCACAGTCGGTGAACAGCTCCTTAATTAGTTCGCTGGTGTTCTGCCGCGTGTACGGGTTCGGGAAGGCAATGATGGCTGTGATGGCTGCCACGGTGATCACCTCCAACACTGGATACTTTCCTGGCATAATAGTGAGATTATTTGATTCATGCTATCATTGTAATTTAAACAATTGTAAATAATTGTAATAATACCACAACAGCCATTTTTACCAAAGCGCGTGGATTTGCGTCGCCGACACCAGGCGATGTTGGCCCGGATGAAAAAGGCCCCCCAAAGTCCACCAAAAACCCCTAGCAGGATGAAGGGGAAAAGCTCAAATAGGTACCAGGGCGTGTGGTACTCAACATAGAACAGCACCAGCCGACTGTTCCCAAATGGGTTTATGGAGCGTAGGACAAATGCCGCCACCAGTGCAGCAAAGAACGAGCGCCACAGAGTCTTCAGAGGGAAGTAGTAACTGACCTGAGGAAAAAGATCAGTACATCTATTAGGCTAAATGCTGTTTCTAAGGTGACCTTTGCTCATTTCTACTGTATGTTGCTGCTAGGATAGTTTGGGTAGTTGCTTAATGGTAGGGATGCACCGATATGAAAATTTTGGCCGATACGATAACTCTTCATTTTTAAAAGCGATAACTGATATGTTGGCCGATAAATCTATATTTTTATATTTTTTTTTTGAGAGCCTGATTACAAAAAAGGTCTCATCATTATAAGCAACATCCCAAACACTTTAACATAAGCAGTCTAGTTTTAACACGTTTTAGAAATAATTTTACTTTCCCATTACCAAATTTCATCATAAAAAAGTCTTACAAATAAATAAAAAAATGCATAAATAATACAAACAAGTCATTGGACAAGAATCAAAATGCAATTCGCCATGGCTCAATAAAGCGGAATAGCCTCTGCATGGAAAATGAAAGGATTTTAATTACTAAACCATACTGTTGATGAAAATAAGAGAAAAATAAAAGTGGAGGTTATTATTAATAATGCATCAATGATTTTGAAAAAATAACAAATTTATACCACCGTTTTATATAGCAGCATTGCACACCAGTAAACTGAAGCGCTTGTTATAGCGGTTTACTTAGGATATATTTAAATCAGATATTTATAGAACATAAACATAAGATTACAACTTACATATGCACAAAAAGACAGAAATGCACAAGTTATATAAATGCCTCATTCATTCATTCATTCATTCATTCATCTTGAACTAAGTTATGCGCTAGTCAGATGTGTATCTTGTGGACGCGCTCTTGGCTCTTCCTGTAACAACGTGCTGAAACATCGCAAATAAACCCAAATAACCCACAATGTTTTATTATATTAAAACGTTATAATAATGTTCTCATTAAAATGTTATATACACGACATTCCCAATCGTAGTTATTAATGTTGTGGGCTGCTTTTTGAGCTGCATGCGCTGAGCTAAAGATGATCACCAGCAAACTGAAGCGCTCTATTAACCAAACGCATTCTATATGAGATAAATCAGATATACATCAAATAAACACAATATTCCAACGTATAATTGCACAAAAGGCTGCAAATGCACAAACGAACTTGGAGGTGTAGTTCCATTGTGGACGTGCTGAGCACACGCACAAAACATGGCGCACAAAGATTCCACAGCATTATTTACAGTAATGTTCACATTATAATTTTATGTAACTTTTATGATAGACTTGTCGTTTACATGTTGCACTTAAGTGTATTGTCCTTTTTGAAGTGATTCCAATCATATTTTAAGCATTTCAAAACCATCATGGCAAACGGCACGCATCATTTAAAATAATGCATCATTTATCGGATTTAAGATATCTGCCAAATTTTCTTAAAGGGCTGATACAGATAACAGGACAAAATAGCATTTATCGGCCGATATATCATTCATCCCTACCTAATGGCTCAACCCAAAAGAGCCAACTCCCAAGGTATCATAAAATTCTATGAGATTCTGGACCCTAGCTTATTCTGGTCCCTCCTTCAATGTAAGTTTATGGGTGTTTTGCCAATTTTATCATTTGCCAGGAGAAATCTTTAAGTCTGATCATTTAGAAAAGTGACAGACCATCTTAAAAACCCACACATTTAATCTGAGGTATCATTCATCATTCATGTAGCACAAACAAGTAGAACCAAAGTTTAATAGTTAAAATGCCGAAACATAACTCTGAATAATATTAATAGTTCTGATGCCTAAGCAAACACAACTGAAAAAATAGCATGCCTCATTAGACCCCCAAAGCCCTTTAAAATAGGACTGTTGATGCCTTTCTTTGCAACTAACTAGTTTTGGTAGTGCTACAATATTGAAATGCAATACAATTGGTTACAGCAATATTGCAGAACAACTGCTAACATTTTTAATTTTGGCATCAACTTGGTAGCAAAATCAAAATACTTTGATATTTTTCTGATATTTTTCACAGACTTATCCTCATGTCTTTCCCTTTTATGAAGAAGAAAACTGACCTCTTCTAGACTGAAAAGCACTCCGCCTATAGGAGCTCCAAAAGCAACAGACACCCCAGCAGCTGACGCCGCAGACAAAACCTGCAACAAGAGAAAAACACGAAGCCATAGAAACAGTAGCACAGGTAACAACAGACAAAAAGATCTGTCTTGAAATTATAATAAATACCCAAACTATCACCTAACCCCACCGGACTGTTCTGGTGCTTATGTCTTACCTCTCGTTTCTTGGCCTCATTTTTGCTGTATTTGGGGAAGAGGTAGGAAAAGATGTTGCCACAGCAACAGGCCACATGGACCAGTGGACCCTCCTTTCCGAGACTGAGGCCTGACGCCACAGCCAGTACCAGAGTGATGGTCTTTATCATCAGTGTCCATTTCCCCAGATACCCTCGAATAATGAAGCCACTCAGGATGGTTTTAATCTGTCAGTCAGAAAAGAACATGACAAAACAAAGACACAGAAAAAAAAAAGATAGGATTACAAACTACATTACAGGTGTGGCACGTAACCAAAGGTAGTTAAATCAATGATACACTGACTTTTATACTCTGAATTTTATTAATAAAAATCTATTATAATTTATAGTTTATTAATAAAAAATGATTTATGACAATAAAAACAAAGCCTTTACATTCAGACTCTTATGACTTAATCTAATTTATGATTGTGTTCACAGAAAAACCTGCACATCATAAAAATAATGTTGCTGTTTTGTTACTTCTGTTATATGTTTATTCTGCGGACCCTTTTCCTTTTCTGAATATACATATATATATATTTATTTATATACACTGCTCAAAAAAATAAAGGGAACACTTAAACAACACAATGTAACTCCAAGTCAATCACACTTCTGTGAAATCAAACTGCCCACTTAGTAAGCAACACTGATTGACAATCAATTTCACATGCTGTTGTGCAAATGGTATAGACAACAGGTGGAAATTATAGGCAATTAGCAAGACACCCCCAAT
>JAZGTI010015080.1:0-13667 GCA_036877585.1 Botia kubotai
AAGATCTTTCACTCCAGATATTTTACGACAGCGAGTTCTTCCTGCATTCTGCGTGACTCTGTACTACATTTACAGTGTTGATCCCAGGAGGCAAATATACACAATAAATGAATCATTGCTCCACGAACCTGCTCAGGCCAGACCACAGCGCTGCTTTACACATCCTGAGAAAACATCTCCAGACAGAAAACATCTCTGTATGAAAAGGGTTGTAAATAATATAACATTCCTACTAGTCTGCATACTTGTCTTACAATGAGGGTGTTAGTGCAGTTTGAATATTAAAGCTGATATATTTTAATCTATAGTTATTATTAATAATAAAAGTAGGACTGATTTTCATACAGGGAAGTTGTCACAAGAGTTGGTGTTGGTTTTTAGTAAACACAACAGAAACACACTGGTATTTAAGACAGCTGTATATAAAAGTGTACATTAAAGACGAGTCTATTTTTCTATAGGGAATGTTAACGCATTTGTGTTATATGTTGTTATTATATCATTTATTCATTACTGTTGGACAGAAGTTTTTTCTTCTTGTTTTTGAGTCATTTGGACCGATCCCTGTCTCCCCTACGGACCGAACGCACTGAACGCGCACTGAACGCGCACCGAACGCCTCGATCAGCCAATAGAAAGCGAGCGTGTGTGAGGGATGATAGTGCGCGAGAGAGATGCCAGCAGTCTGCCGCGAGCCGCGCGCGCTGCACGGACCCAGAACCGCCGCACGGGTATGTTCGTTCCATCTATTAAACATTTCTTAAGTTTTATTAAAACTGCCCGCGTCATTTCTGTCGTTATGAGGAATATTACAGAAAAGAAACATGCCTGAGTGATTCTTTCAACAAAGCAGAAACGTCAAAAGAAAACTTGGTGACGCTTTCTATCGTTAAAATAATGTTAAGGCATTTAAATGTGTCGTATAATTGTTACCTCAATTTATAGTACATCATGGGAAACGCATAGGTGACATACATTTAACATATTTAATGTATATGTCATATATAGAGACGATATCTCTTAAATACCGATATATAACGATGTAAAAATCTTTATGTTGCAAAGACACCTAAAACAGAGTGAATCAGTTGTTTTGTATGTTTTGCTTATTGCAGAGACATACTAACACAGATTTATTATTTTGAAGAGCTGATCCGGTCAGATGTGCCTAGACAGAAAACAGTGATTTGTCTGATGTTTGAGATCGGATCGATGAGTATTGATCTGTTTGTTTCTGCTCAGCAGGATTTCGTTTGCTCATAGTAAAATGTGCTTTTTACGTCATTTGATCATCTTTACTCCTTAGACACCTGTGTAACCTTTCTTAAAATAAGCTAGACTGCCATTTTTGTGTAATTATACAGTACAAGCTGTTTGATACATTATATTTGTCCTTTTGTATCAATTAAAAAATCTTCCTCAGACTACAGAACTCATATGATACGATGACACTTTATTTAAACTTGTTGAAAATTATGTTATGTTTAACGATGTTAAACGTGTATACTGTGTTATGGTACATTGCAAAAACTGGAAATTAAGTGGATTTACTTTATATGACATAAAATTACCTTCACTGGTGTAGTCAGTTATTTTTGTTGTGAAATAAGTTAATTGGTAAAAGCCATTCTGAACGTGTAATAGTGTTTAATAACTAAAGCACTGGATCATCTATATGATCTCATCTTTCCTAATGCTGTATTTATAGATGCCCTTTGACCTGCCCTAAACCTTTTAGTTATCTTTGTGGCAAGCTGCCTGTCACACAGAAATCAGCTGTCAGCACACGTATCCCGTCCATATAAAGTCAGAGGGTGGGACCTCCAGAGACAGAGTCCATATGTCATGATTAACATTAGAGGAGCAACGGAACGCTGTGGGTACTGGGAAATCCATCCCGTCATCCCGTGTTGACCTGTTGATCAGGAACATCACATGTTAGGGAAGTTTTAGGATTTGGTGGATCCGTGATGCAGCTTTAATATTCCGCACGGATCTGCTGCACTGATGATGTGGCGGAGAGGTGACCCGATTCATGTCTCTTTTATGTGTGCGTTATTGATCCACGATGTTTTAAGATCCTGATCGACCCAGATTCTTCTCTTCATTCACAGACGCGTGTTTCCTGTCCCGCTGTGGCTGGAAATAGCAGCTTTTCCTTGTGCAAGCTCTTTTCACCTCTCCTGACAATTATCCTCTCATGAGGGTTCATGAGGGCATCTGGATATGATGGCGTGTGTGTGCAGTTAGCCGCAGAAGAGCGTGTCACAGCATGTTTTGTCTGGCTGGAGTTCATATAAAGCAGCCGTGTCGTGTCTGTTTCCGCGCAGCACGGGATGCGGTTGTCATCTCTGTTGGATGAGGTCTGCAGAACGTTATCTCTGATATTTATGCTTTGGTAGTTTCGTTTAATCCTCAGACTTCCTGCTACATCCTGGATGCATCGGCCTGGACAGGTAACCTCAGAAGACAATTATTGATTTTTCATTGCACTGTTAAGTTTTATTCAAGTGTCAAACTGTATTTGGAGAAATGAGACAGGACACAAATGAGACATGTTCATATTGAGGTCTGTGACTTTTATTTACAGATGGTGGTGTTTTGGCAAATTAAAGCACCCGTTGAGGCCTCTTCTGAAAGAAGACATGAGCTCTTAGGAGAAACAACTGAGAAGGAGGATTTTTCACAGTATCTCTGGAAATGAGAAACAGTTGAGATATTAAAGAGATCTCGTTTGTGATTTGTCTTTCATATGGGATCCGCCCACATTCAGATCCTGGACGCGTTTCATTTTGGAACTGAGAAGATGAGTGGAAGTTCCTTCATGGAGTATGAGATGCAGTCTCTGGCTCCTGTCTCAGACCCTGGGACCACAGCAGGGCTCCTGCTGGGCCCTGACACAGAGCAAAGCACAGCACTATGTTTTGTCGGGCTCCTGCTGCTGTTTTTGGTGTTTCTGCTGGTCCGCTGTTTCCGGATTCTTCTGGATCCCTATAGCAGCATGCCATCCTCATCCTGGTCTGAACACAAGGATGGTTTGGAGAGGGGGCAGTTTGATTATGCACTGGTGTAGCTACATACAGTCCTCCTGTTTTTTGAGGATAATTGCCCGAGGAACAAAAGTTGCTGGTTTTAAACAAAAACTCTCCTCTGTTCTATAAAACAAGGTTTGCTCAAGATTTGTTCAAAATGTTCTTCTGGTGCACCTCTGTTATAATGTGAAGTCTATTAAATAATGCTATTCTGGTTTGTTGTAGGTTTTAGTCTAAACCTGTGGACAGGTGAAAGATCATCATGCAGTGTATTATCCCGTAAATCGTTGGACCAGATGAACTGGTTAACTGTTTTCACTATGTATTTTATTCTGGGTGTGTTTTTGCATTATGTGTTCGTCCACTTTGCAAGTGTAATCAGTGCTAATCGGAGCGAATGTGCCTTTACAATAATCCCGAATAATTTTCATATGGAAGATTCTATTGCTTTTCTGTTCGTGTCATATTATTGATTTACCTGTTGTGTTGATAAACCTGTTATTTAGGGTTAAGAGGCGATCGTTTTGAAAGAGTGAAGCAATATCCAAAAACGGATATTTTATGGAGTTTTATGCATTCATTTTTAGCAAAAAAAAGCAGCAATTTCTGCTTAATAAATGATTAGTGCACTTGCGCTGTGTTTGTCGTGAGCTGTGGTTTAGGTTGCCTGGCTTTTCTCCCTGTAGATTAATCAAGTACATCTATAAAGGAGTCCCTGTAGTATAACTGAACATATTCCATCCCTGTGTTTGTTAATTTAATAAAGAACAACTGCCAAACAGCGCATATCTAATGCTGACATTTCCAGCTGTCCCTATGAGCACAATATCTGTTAGCAGCTAGATTCCTGTTGTAGGATTTTCCAAGTCAATACAAATCCAGACTGGTTTTCATTTACAACATTGTTCCCATGGCATTTATATAACCTTCCAATCTGGCGTGTGTGATCAGAATGATCCGTGACACGAATGTGTTTTCATGAACCTCCACAAACAGCCGTTTTGACAGCACCTGTCACGATAGGGTTAAAGGTCATATGCTGTTTGCTTTCTCTCTGTTCCATTCAATACAATGAGGCAGTGAATTATTTTCTATAGCTTATGTTTGTCCTTCTGTAAATTACCATACAGCAGGCCTGATTGGACGACACATAGCATCGATTGTATAATTGATTATAGTATGCAGTAGATCTGAGAGGTATTGACAGTTCCTCTAGGCTGGAGGGCATTAATCAGTGTGTTCGGTTAGACTATATACTTAGATAACAAGGAACATTCTCAGATCGTTGGCTAACCTTCTCTAAAAGTTCTCTCAAAGATATCAAAAAATGTTCTTGCAGTAAAGTTAATGGAATGTTTTTTAACGTTAGATTTCATATATCAAAAATTTAATCTCAAGTAATTATTAGAACATTTCTAAAACATTACATAGCTACAAAATGTTGAATAATGTTCTTATAACTAAGCAATAATATTAATACAAAGTCTAAAACAACTTTAAAAATAACATGTGTAATGTTTTTGGTACTTAATGGAAACGTTTGTTCTTACAACCTAAAATTATTAGCTGGGTATATATATACTAAAAATGTCTGTGTCCCCATTTGCATTTCTCTGCTGTTAAAACTGTATACTTCCCTGGTGATGTATTTTAAGTGTGTGAGAGACAAGTGCACCAGTATGTAATGCAACATTGTGTCAAAATAAAATAAACGATATGCAATTTTCAATCATTAAAATCTCACATACCATTTTCATAACAACTTAAACAGATGGTATGTAAATTAGCATGCACTCATGTCTTTAACATGTCAGTTCAACAAAACTCACGCAAGCATGAATTCGATCTTACAAGCACTCAAATACAAATACATGTCTTGCCTAGGAGCGCCATCTGCTGGTGAAAATAAGTGTCAGATGAATACACGTTTCCGATACAATAACTGCATGACATTATACACTCACTTAAATATAATACCGTCTGTATTACATTGCTAAAAATTGTTGAAACCAGTAAATTCTTAAGATCAATTATTCGGTGGATTTATTTTATGTTGTTGAAGCAAACAAGGATCAATGTGTAATATTATAATGATATTATACTTATAGTAATTAATCTACTGGCCAATCCTGCTGAAGTTAATTCCCAATAACTACAATCGTTTCATATCCTGACAGCTGCAGATATGGGCTTCGGTTATACTTTAGTGTGGATTAGAAAGAGATGTGAAGAGAACTCTGAACACGGATCTCAGAATGACCCAGTAAACATCATGTTTATCTCATTAGCAAAACAGAAGATTAGCAATACAAAAGAGTTCTGCTCCACTTCACTAGAACTAAAACAGCGACAAGTTCATCAGAGTTCAGCTCATGTGTTTTGTAGCAGAATATTACTATTATATAACTTTTTCAAATGCGACTTTTTTGCAGTTATATTCTGCATTATATAAAGTAATTTGTTGCTTAGACGTTTGCCTGGTCGCATTTACTTTGTTGCAGAGAAATCGCGTTGCATTAATAAATTACATTTAATTCATAATTTAGTCGCATTATATAATTGTAAATCCAATTATATTTATGACTTTTATTATTAGATAATTACGAGTAATTTGTTGTCCTCTAAATTTGAATCTCGGGTGAATCTGAAATGCCGTGCAAAGGTTTTAGGCCAGCCTTTTTAGCTAATTTTAATGACCATCATTATTTATTTATATATTAATATCTCTTTATTGAGATACATGCAGAGAATGTAGATCATTTTCTACTATTTTAGGTCATTATATCATTCCTAATCACCATTGTTGAAATCGAACAGACTTTTGCACAATACTGTATGCTGTACATATTGTGTACATTTATGATTTCATAATTGTATTGACATTTTAACAGTACGCAGCTAAACTGCAAGATCTTGTTTGCAGTGCGATGCACGTCACGCCTCCACCTGCCCTGTTCAACGTGTGTAATCTAGCATCAGAAAATGGTAAGAATGCTGCGCGTGATGAAGGTGTGATGAAGGGTCAATGTGATGGCATCAGGTGACTGTCTGTGTCTTATCACACACTCGTGTGTACTTCCCTTCTTATCGGGCACATCTAATGCATGCTGTGTGTACACTCACAGGTGCATGTTTCGTACACGTGCGAAACAGGTGCTTATGCTATGCACGGGAGAAAGAATACGTGAAATTGTGCACAGATTGGTGTGATCATCAATTAGGGGTGAATTTAGCTTGAGGGGACGTCTGTGCCAGTAAAAAAAGTAGGGCAGGGGTGTTGGACAAGGGTGAGAACAGATTAAAACAGACCCTTTGTACTGTATGCAAACCATGGCATTGTATTCATATTCCATTGTAGTTTAATGATTGTTCAATATACTTTTAAAATCACTGTGGTATTAGTATGATAAATATAAAACAGCCCAAAACTAATGGTCCAAAAAACAGATTTATTTAATGGTTGGTCTTTAAAAAGACATCAACGACTCGATTCCCTGGAACGAATCAGTGGGTCTGAATCGAAGTCAGCAAGTCTGCATCTATCATACGATAAATAAAGTCCAGCGTAATGTATTCGTATGTGTAACAACCAGAAACGATATCTGAGAAAATAATACGCTTTTAAAACGCCGGCTCGCTTTTAATCGATTAGTTGACATAAGCTGTTCAAATGAGTCGATTCTCTGAAATGAGACCGACCTCCCGTCGCAGTCTGCGGGACCAATAAGCGTTCCGACACACCCACGGCACGGACATCCTCACACGGTCTGTCTCCATCAGCAGAGATCCATCGCGAACCTCGGGGTTCATTCTGCACGTTTATTTCTATATATAAAGCAAGCCAAACGGATTCGGTTTTGGACATATTTATATCTGAATCATTTATCGCGACCAGTGGGAGCGCCAATGCGTTTTGGGAGATTATTTTAAGGCATGTAAGTGTCGTGTATTTGTGGACTGCGAATTCACATCGGTCGTATGACGAACGGGAGTCCGGCTCCAAATCTCCATGGAAAATAATTTGCATCAAGTCCGCTGATCAGAACTGCGCGCATCATCCCCCGTCGCCGACAGACCATCACACGCATCCATACATTATAATACATCACAATACAGCACAACACACCGATACACCAGCATACATACACGCCATAATACAGCCTCATACTGACCCACCATCACAATCCACCAGAACGAAGCGTCAGACAAGCAGGTATTGTACCACATGCGTTTTCTTTAAAGATTTACCGCAGTGAATGGCGTTTCAGCAAGACTGTGTTAGTGTCGAAGTTTGCAGATATCCGTTTACATGTGTGACGTTACAGAAAAATATTTAATACAGATGAGAAAGATAAACTGAGGTTGCGTCAGCAACGCATTATCTTGATGTACATGACGGTTTCTGTAAAGGTTCATAAGAGACGTGCCTCGTGTCTCTCATAACACAGTAGCTATTTGACATGTGCAAAATCAGTGCTCAAAATCTCACAGGCATTTAAAAAAATATGGTATATACTCTGTTTTTTGGACGTGTGCTATGATAGTATTCTTTGGAATAATTGTAATTACCTCGTGAATGTGTACTGTATGGTATCGTTTGGTATATTAAATTACCATGGTAACAATTTTCAGTGATTCTGACAGTGATGTACATAGTAAAGATCGTATTTATTGTAGTTTTCCACCCTGTTTCTTTAAATATGTTACATTTATGTTGATGACTGTGCATCAATCCTATTCATTATTTGCTGAGCCATCACATTTTGTTTTTCCTGTTTTTGTAGGTTGGTTATTTGCACTTGAGCCAATATATTCTGTTTGTTTATGTTAATTGTTCCCATTGCATGTGTTGATTCCTGTGTAATAGGATATGGGCTTTTGTATTCTTTATTCTCAGTTTTCCACACCTGAGGGATGGAGCAGATCAGTCAGTGGCTCTGGAGGCAGGAATTCTGGCTTCCTCCGGGAATAACCTGGAAGGATATGGAAAAGATGCAGGGTTCCCGGCGTCCCCTCCCGAGGGATCTGCTCCTCTCCCTGCCTCTCGCTGTGGGATTCATCATGCTTCGTTACGCTTTTGAGAGGTGACCGACGACTTTATCATGTCCTCAGGGTCTCTAAAATAATATACTGCTGGTGAGAGAGAGAGTCTCACCTCAATTAAAATCACTGTATGAATTATGAGGATGCTTAGTCAAAATATGATACTTTTATGCTGAAAACACACTATTGTTCTTGCATAATAAGCTAACATAGTTTAACTGTGATATTTCTAGTAAAACAACAACAATAATAATAATAATAAAGAGAAACGTCAATAAATCATGGGACACACAGAAATATCAGAGAATTTTTATATGTTGTTTTCAGACCTGGAAAAGTCATGTCGTTTCATTACATTTAAAAGGGTCGTGGAAATATCGGTAGTGAATGTTATGTTTTGTTTATGCTGAGGCAAAAAGTCCGTCAGCTGGAATTCGCTATGAATGCAATCTGTAAAAATGATATAAGTAACAAGGAATCACAAACAGCTAGGAAAGTTGTTAGCCGGGGGTCTCAAGAATCTCACTTACAAACTGTATATACTTGAGTTTGACATCTGTTTGTATTCTTTAGCTGTAAAGAGGCTGTATAAAATCTGTCTCTTTGTGTAGTTTTGTGCGTTTGGCGTATGGTGTCTTGTAACTTTACACGCGGTCTTTGTGATTCATGACTGGGCTCAGACAGCCATGCTAGAGCAGGTGTGTGTGTCTGTGTATTGTGTGTGTTGACGTGCCCGAGGGAGCCGACCGGAGATACAGGAGGGGAGGCCCCAAACAGCAGCAGGCAGACGCAGTGTGTGTGTGTGTGTGTGTGTGTGTGTGATGTGATTTGGTTGCTGTGGCAGCTGGTTGCTGTAGCAACACAAAGAGGTTTCAGCTGATGTTGTGACCCCTCTCACCTTTGTTTGGTCTCAGATCATCTTTCTAATTTAACTAATTAAAGTCCAACGAATGCAAATATATTCATATACCATATAACATATAATAGACATAAATGAGATCTCATTCAACCTGCAATTTGTAACTTTTTTTGTTTAAAAATGAACAGTTACTGATCAAGTATGAAACAGACTAGTGTTTAACAAGGTCTCATTTTGCCCTCATTATGCTTATAATAAAGATTTAAAATTTGAGCTGTCAAGTCCAGTTTCTCAGGAAATGTCAGTTTGGCTTCATTTGACTTCACCGTATTTGAAAAAAGAGAGGCAAAAGTTATGGATTGTGGCTTTAATTTGTCAGTTGTTTATTCTGGCCATCATAGACGCAAAATCGACAACATTACTTGTAAGTTATTAAAGAGCTCTGAGCAATCTAATGTTTGTCTCATGTCTGTGTTTTTGTTTCTGTTAGGTTATCTGCGCAGTACAAATGAAACCATAAAATGATTTTAGTAACAACCTGCTGACATAAAAACAGAGATTAAATACCCCAGTAATCCTGTATTTCCTGTCTCTCTCCATACAGAAGTGTTGCACTTCCTCTAAGCCGAGTTTTAGGAGTGAAAGATCAAGTTCATCGGAAGGTGACACCTGCCCCCAATTTAGAGGCTTTTTATACTAAACACAGTAGACAGCCAACGCAGGTGAGTAAACACACACACACACACACATTTGTTTGTGTATCTTAGTGGTAACTTTCTATTGACCTGTATCAATAGCGTCATGTTATTTTATATGCCTTAAACCTGCTGTTTACAAAAAACAACGGTTTGTTAGATTCGTGGATCGTTTTATAAGGTTTTGATAACTTCATAAAATCGATCCACATGAAGAAGCTCTTTATGAACATTAAGGCTTTGGATGAAAAAAGTCTAAAATCTGCTTCATCGTAAATTAATTAAATGGTTCATGTGTTGTTTTACTCGATATCCTCTTGTTAGTAACATTGCTTGTTAACGGCTGAAGGTCACATTTGCTGCAGTAAGATGTAATACATATTTCATACTGTAAGACGAGGCCTCCCAAACAGTGTTACGGTATCGGAACCTGATATTGTTGACATTTATTTTGTCTGCAGATCTGTTGTGGTTCCTGGAAAGTGTCTGTTTAATATGTGCAGTCTGTAGAGCGTAGAGTTGTGTCGTACGATTGTTTCCTCTGGGTATACTGTCATTCACTGGCTATACTGTCTCATGATTGAGTTCAGACCTATTTATTTGTCTTATTTTCATGCCCTTGTTTTAATTTCTAACATCTCTAGAGAGCTCAGTGAATTTTTAAAATGGTGAATGAGTCCTGTTATTTGAACATTCTGGCTTACGTGCGATTCCTGCAGCGATTACTCTAGAAAATCCCGCCCTTTCGTAAAGACTCTAGACATGCACCTACAAAAGCGCAGGCCTAGTTTTTCATTAAAAAACCTCCACAGTCACCTTGTGCAGGCTCACCCCAGTTTGAGAAACACTGGGTCAGATTTGGGATTTAATAGGGGTGTTCTGTTGAAGCCTGTTCCCCCTATTTAAGTCTGTTCCTCCATGTTTCCCCTTATTTTAACGTTCCCTATAGCTCCCACTACATACTTTTTATAACAGAAAGTAGATATAGGAAAACGGCTCTCTAAAAACCAGTACAAACGAGGAAAAATGAAATATTAGAAAAATTATGAAACATATAGAAAACATGGCATTACTGCATTATTTTCAATATAATGTCATATCTTGTGTTATTGCTTTATTCCACTCAGAATGATATCACTGCTTTAGTGAAGCAGAGCTGCTGGACTCGTCGACAGGTGGAGACATGGTTCCGTAACCGTAGAAACCAGGACCGGCCCAGCTGCAGTAAGAAGTTCTGTGAGGCTTGGTAAGTTTGGTTCTGGTTCCACATTGATTCTCTGAATTCATTCAATAAAAGCGAGACGATCAAGAAACCTTCTCAGAATTATAGTAATGCGCACATTTGTAATTATTCCCTCTAGTTCAGCACTTCTCTCAGGCACAATAAGTTTCATAAGAGCGCGCATTATGGCATCCGAATTTGGACCACGCCCTGAAGCTGTTAAAAATGGTTGCGCACTAAATCAACACATTGTGTCATATTGCGTCTGCACTCTAAACGAGCGGTAAAAAAGTGATCGCTCATTAAAATCAATGACCGCATAATTCACAACAGCTGAAGAAATCCGCCCAGTGTCGCTCAGAGTGTCGCATCAATCCCACAATCCACCTCAAGAGCAAGACACACAGCTTCCATAGATATTAACTGAAAAGGCACGCGCGACTTCACTCAAAACAAGCACTTATGACAAGACAGATGACAGTGACAGAAAACTAATGAGTTGATATCCTCATTGATGTTTTTGTTTCATGGTGTGACTGACCTTGAGTTCTTGACTCATATATTTATGAGATACATTTATGCATTAGGCAGACACTTTTATTCAACGTGACTTACATTGCGTTTTATCAGTGTACTCTGAGTCACAAACCCACAACCTCTTTCCAGAGACTTTGGCAGTAGTGCACATTGTCAGTATGCAATTATTTAATGTAATAATCTTTAAATGTTTTTACAAATAAATTATTTATTGATCTATAAGATTTTTGTGAACAGCTAGTCATACCGTAACTAGATTCAGCTAAATCACTTTTATTCATCTTGTGCATAATGTTGTTGTGTAACATGATTAGTTGTGCTGGTTACACCTTGACCATGTTGTATTTTGCCTAAGATAAAACGCCTAAAAGTGTATCTGTGTTTTCTTCGTGTTGATGAAACTTAAAACTCTGCTTAAAAGTTACCCGGGAATCTCACAAATCCAGATGATGAATCAGTTAAAATCTGAATTTATTGACTAGAGCATTAGAGAGACAGGAAGTCCTCATGTTGGGACATGGATTGCCTGAAGCTCTACTGTGCCATATGTCAGGGTTCCCCAGAGCTGCTGCTCCGTAGTTATTAAATAAATGACTGTTTTTATACTAGAATTATAATTATTATTTTATGATGTTAAATTCATAATCGTGTGGAATTCTATGTGGGTCTAATGTAAAGTTCCTGGGCACGCCTCACACACACACCTCAAGGGCTGTAATCTGTAAGTTACCTACATCAGATAAACTGATGTGTTACCTGAAAAACAAAAAGGTTTCATGGCACAGACATGTGATTGGTCCCTTGAGTTTATCAATAAAATCATAACTTTATTAATCCTCTTAATCCTTAAATCTTTATATCTGTCAGTCATGCAGGTATGAACTCATGCTGTAATCTCTAACGCTCTGATGTTTAACCATTTGTTTAACGTTGTTTAAAAAACGCTGTCTTCTACTGTCTATCCTGTCTCTGGCATCAGAACTATTACTAGTTGTAAATGTAGCTTTGTCGACTAGACTTGTTGGTTCTTAAGACAAAATATTAAATGCTCTCTTTTTTGTAAGTCACTTTGGCTAAAAGTGTCTGCTAAATGAATAAATGTAAATAAACGTAAATGTAAACCGTCAAGCGCGCAGCAGAAGTTTTATTTTTCCTCTGAAGTTTTTCAAAGACCATTGAGGACCCTTCATTCTTAGTACATGAGATTTAACTTGAATTTAACTTGCTGTACTTCTACAGTTGTTACCGTAGTAACCCGTTTATGTTCTCTTTGCCAAGCTGGAGGTTTGTGTTCTATCTGGCTGCATTCAGTGCCGGACTTGCATCTTTAATTAATGTAAGTTAACATTTATAGCTTCATTCCCAAACATGCCTAAACTCTTAGCGGTTGGTCAGCACCAAATGATGGTCACCTGTTGACCTGTTGAGCTTAACAAGTACTGCTGTAGCAACACTGTTGAGAAGGTTTAAAGCTGACCTGTGCTAAATCAACTAGAACGAGTGTTAGAACAAACATTAACTGTGTTGGTTAAAACACAGGTGATTTTTTTGCTCTCGGAACTCTGCTGGTTTTTATGCTTAACTGCCTTAACTTTTGTTGTCAGGCAACTTAAGGAAGTAGTTTTGTGATCTGACTGTTTGGTTGTAATGAATTGTGTTTGTATGTCACTGAGCTCCATGTCCCTCTTCCTTATTGTAGACTTCCTGGTTTTGGGAGCAGAGAGAGTGTTGGAGAGGATACCCTCAGCAGGTCCGATCACCAGCCTGCAAATTCCACAGTACATGTAACAGTAAACTATTAAAGTGAAAATTCAGTCCTTGCCACTGCCACTCCATCTTGCCAGTGTTTGGGCTGATGCTCATAATTTCAATATGGCCGACTATCTCATTGGGTTTTAGCAACTGAGCTGCCCTACAGCTCTGTATTTAGATTCCCTCATACAATGTTTGTCTAATATTAGCTCCTGTTTCACTTCTGTTACACACAGAGGTCATTTGAATTCCATCTCTGCAACACAAACAGGTTGTTGTGTTCAGATCTGTGTTGTTGTGATGACTGTTCTCTCTAATGTTGTGTGCTTGTGTCTCCAGCCAGTGCAGAACGTTCATTACTGGTACTACATGCTTGAGCTGGGCTTCTACTGGTCTCTGCTGCTTTGTGTGTCTGTGGACGTGAAAAGAAAAGTAAGAGGGTTTAAAATTTTAAAATTAAAAAACTGAAGTTTAAAATTAGCGCATTTTAATGTGAGTTATTTTCTTGCTAGCTGCGCAGTTGTCGT
>JAZGTI010015081.1:0-13666 GCA_036877585.1 Botia kubotai
TTAATGTGAGCCAGTGTGACATTTCAAATCAAATATTGGATTTAGCGGAGGAACCAAATTGAGTTTTCACCACTGCTAAACTTTAAGCGTCAGGGCTATAAAAGGAAATACAGGTAAAGGGGGGCAGATAAACACTGATAAAAAATTCCAGAACGAGTAAACATGAGAAAATCACATTGAACCAGTAATTGTGGCTGGTTGGTATGACAGAATATGTAGTGAAACGGTAGAAAAACATATTTTACAGCAGTAGATATGTTTATGTTTTTAACTGTATTTGTTTTAAAAAGAGTGAAAGTAATTAAATCAACAGCTCTAATTTGGAAAGTATTTAATTCACCGTATTAACCAAACATGGCCATTGGTTATATAAACTCAAAATATAAACTCAGTGTGTGTATATATATAAATAGATAGATAGACAGACAGATAGATACAGATTGATTTGGTCTATTAAGACAGGAAAGAAGTCATATATATATATATATATATACACACACGTTTTTGTATTTACTTGGCAATCCCTGCACTTACCCACTCTCAAAACATCCATCCCTCAGAGCCAATGGCAGCTTTGTTTAGGAGCGTTCAAATTCTACTGGCTGAACAGGAATGCATGTTTTCTTTCAAAATCCTGTCGCTCTCTGTGGAGCTCTCCGACAGACCGGAGGATCTCTGAATGGGCCAACAGCAGGAGAAAAGAGACCATGAACAGCTTGATAATGAGGAGGCTGATTAAGGAAATTTGTTTCTGTGTAAATTTGTCGACAAGATGGACTGGGTGGCCCCCGCACCTATTGTGGACCATCTGTAGGCATGGGGGGGTGAAAGGGTGTAGCATTGACTTAGGGCATCTCTGTGTGTGTGTGATTGTGTGTTCGAGGGCCCAGGGGATTACAACAGCTATCAGTTAAAATTCATTAACCCTGGTGGATAACCTCAGGAGGGAGGCTGTAAAAGCAACTGCCACAATTTCAGCACTGAAACCTGCTATTATGCAGCCACAGGTGAGACCCAGTAGTCGACTGAAAAGCTGCTCTATAGCACACTGGGGTACTGACGACTCTCGGGTCATTAAGAAAAATCTGGAACATCCCCAGTTAATTCCAAGAGTCCATGACGGATTTCTGGAATTAATAAGCAATTAAAGAAATGTGTAGCTAGATATAATTTATTATCATCGTGCTTCGATTGCACACAATTCTCAGCTGTTTCTCTTGAATAATGGTAAGATTAAATGGAGAGCAAATAATTTAAACTCAATTTAAACTTTAAAAAGGAGACGTTTGCTTATATCTCCAGATGTTTCTCCTGAGAAAAAAAAATAACGCCTGAATCTGCGCTCCGATCCCAATGCTAAAGATCAAACGTACGCAGGTAAACCCCAGTTAACAGGGCACGTTCTCAGAACGTTGGCTAACGTTTTCTAAAAGTTCCCAAAAATGTCCTTGCATAACAAT
Source organism: Botia kubotai (assembly GCA_036877585.1). NCBI lineage: Eukaryota > Metazoa > Chordata > Actinopteri > Cypriniformes > Botiidae > Botia > Botia kubotai. The sequence continues at coordinate 1,461 of JAZGTI010015081.1, forward strand.
AGTACTGTTCCAGTATTATTGAGGAAATGTTCTTACAACCTAAAACTGTTAGCTGGGAACAGCATTGATGGACCTATCAAATAAAACTCGGGCATTATTGTTTGTTTCCTGAGGTCTTTACACTTATATAGAGTTTTTATGATGACACAATTTGGAGACCTTGGTTAAAGTGTCCAATCACCTACATACCATACAATACATACATACTAACAAACAAAATCACTATTTCAATATTTTTGTTCTCTCATTGTCATGTATTCATCCATTTCTCTAATAATGATTTATCCATTATGTCTCTTGATCCAAAATGACCCCTTTCTGAGTACACGACTTTTGAAACGTGACCAGAATGTTGACTAATGCTCTCTAAAAGTTCTCTCAAAGTGATCAAAAGTTCTTGCAGTAACGGTAGTAGAACATTTTTAGCGTTGTATATCATGCAAATCAAAAATGTTATTCTTAACGTTTACATAATGTTTGAACAATGTTCTTATAGACAAGCAATAATGTTAATACAGCATTAATGCTGACAGCATTTATGGAGCTGAAATTTATTCAAAGGTTGCGCGAGGTTAAAAATAGAGTATTAGCCTGGGAATTTAATCAGCCTGGGAGTATAAACCTGGGAATTAAAATTTTCCCAGAGTTATTTCTGTTTTGTCTACACACCTGGGCGCTGATAATAACAGCTGACTGGTAAACAGATGACAAAGGCTTCACAGCAACCTGCATGGTTTGCAGTTTAACACTGTTTACCTCCCTCAGGCCAGTTAAGTGTGTGTTTATGTGTATGGGAACGTGAGAAGGAATTTCAGAAAGTCTGACACAGAAGATGGCGGCTCGATGATTCAGCAAAAAACACCTCCTGACAACCGCACACTTTTTATTCCAGTGAGTATTTCTTTGGGAAGTTTGGAAAGCCTTAAATTTCTGTATACCTCAAAGGCTCGACTGCAAAAACAAAAACACTGTTTCTGGCTAATAGAAAATAAGGTACAGTTCATTAAACACGCTGACATCTTGTGACTAGTGGTGGGGCATGTTGTCACAATGGGAACCTGGTATTAAATAGCCTGTCGCTGGCTTTTCGGAACAATTTATGTTGAAAACAAAATAAATTACAAAATAAATAACTAAATAAATAAAAAAATAACAAAATGTGTTTTTGTTTGGAGAGTAAAGTTCAGTTTTAAGACAGTTTAACCAACATAACCAATGCTAGAGAAAACAATGTATAGAATTATAATGTATAATTTAACGTTTGACATCAAATTTTATAGTTATAAACTGAAATATCTTGCTGCCATGGTGACAACATGCCAGAGTCTCCTGTATGTATAAATGTAGGCCTTTGCACACACATACGTGATAGACTTCTATAGAATATACATTATATGTGAATATACATCTATATGTGTGAGAATCGTTTGTCGGTGTGTGTTGTCATAGTGAGTCAGACTCAGCTAATCCTGAGCGTGTCTTGAAGCAGCGTGTAGATAAGCTTACCGCACAAGATTGACTTGGCATCCAAAATACAGAAGTCTGAGAGAAACAACCACGCAGTGTTCAGCCTGAGGAAACCAAATGGAAATTAATGGGTTTTAAATGCGTCTCTCTGCGTGTGTGTGTTTGACTCTCTCTTAGCACCGAACCGTACGTTTACGAGACGTCAGGATAAACTGAAATTCATCTTAAGGCACGAGGTCAACATTCTGCCAGATGCGCTGGAGAAATGTGATTATGATTAAAATCAAACGCAGTTATCTGCAACCCGAACCTCAGCCTCGGTAAGTGTTACCCAACCCTCCATCAACTGTCAAACTGACTCAAAACAGTCAACAGAGGCAGGAACACTGACTGAGTCATTTCTGTTCAAACAGGATGTCTGTTCTCACTGCTCTGAGGGGGAATTTTCTATAATGAAGAAAATAACCCTAGTTTCCCAGTCTAGTCATGGAAATTTCAACATTGCATGTGGACATGGAGGAGAGATTTCAATTCAATGTTGTTTGAATTATCAGGGCCTGTACTAGCTGGTGAAGTGTGGGGGATGTGTCAAAATTGGGGCAGTTAAAATTGGGGCAGTTGTGGCCTGCTGGTAAAAGAGTTGGACTAACCGGGTTCGACGCAGCCACTTTTACACAGCCTGCTATTAAGAAAGGTAGTTTGTGTAGCCAGATGGTGTAGTTACATGGTGTCTACCAGCAGGGGCTGAACTTTGACCTCTTAACTGATGCTAGGTTGAGACAGGGTTTGACATGTTGTACTGCTCAAAGGGTTCGAAAAGCACCAGTGAGGTTACATGCCTCTGGAAGTGAACCATGAATGTGTACATTAAACTGAGAACGGAGAATGTAATTTAGCATTAATAAAACAAATTACACACGTCATTTTTAACATTTAAAGATATAACTCAATGTAAAGTCACCCTAATGTGCAAACGATTGTTTCTTTTTGTTTCTGCAAATTTGTGACTTAAACTTTTAATAAATGAGTTGCCGGCAAAAGTTTGGGCGGAGCTTGTTCATGCAGTCCTACCAATCACAGAGCTCTGAGTTTAAATATGTTCATCCCACGTCCTTAAACAGTTTATTTGCCATCCCTCCTCTATTTTAATTTCTCCTGTTCTCTCCACGGTTACTGAATGTCTATCTCTCTTTTCTATTTCCAGGTGCACATAAAACAATAAATATTATTATTTTTAAACTGGTACTTCCTGCAGTTGTCCTAATTTAAGAGTCCAAGCCAACAAAGCTTTATTGTCGCAATTTTCAACTTTTACAATAATGCCAAAGAATAAACAGTACGGAAAATAAATAGGATGACAAATGAAGGTACAACTAACAAATTCATGTCAAATTTCATACATCTTAAAGGCAACATGCAGGGCGCATTTCAGCATCTTGCGCGGGGAACAGCGCATGCCGCACGCATGCAATACACAAACAGATATATTCAAATATGACAAAATAAGCTGGTTTCAATAGAAGCATTATGCTAACATCAATGTCAGAGTACCTCAGACGCTGGTGAAATATTAGCTAGATCGACTCGGATGGCGACATTTCTTTCTGGAGGAGATATTAAGGGGCTGTGGAGGCTAAATAGGGCTGTTTTTCTGGAGTACACAGTAATGACTGTTGTGTGTGGGGAGCAAACATCATCACCTGAGCGCATGCCGGGACAAATGCACCGAATTATTGTGTTGAGGGGAAACTGTGTAATAGAATCATTACATCAAAAAGATCACAGGCTGTATTTTTTCCTTCATGTTTTCCCTTTATTTTTAGCTGTTTGTTTTCATATTTCCCAAAAATATTGTGTTGGGGGTGCCAACTTTTCTTCTTTTTAATTTTTGTCAAACAAAAAGGCATTTTATGTATTTTTGCGGTGAAAAAGAATGAGTTATTGAATAACAGAAAGGAAAACAGAACAGGTGGTCAGAACGCAATTAATCGGTACAATTTTAACCTCTTGTTAAATGAATTTCAATGTAATTTCATACACAATGCTGTTTTGCTGATAACGTGAGAATTTAATTGAGTTCGGTGTGTAATAGGAGATGCAGCGTCGGTTGTGTGAACTCAAACTTCTGCTTCATAAACAGATATAAATGTGAATATTTTGCGCATTAAATTTGTAGCATCGCAGCTAACACCCCAGGGAACATTCTGAGAAAGCTGGCTAACGTTTTTTGAAAGTTTTTTTAAAGTTATCAAAATAGTTCTTGCAGTAACATTAGTAGAACTTTTGTAACATTATATATATATTATATATATATTAAAAACATTACAAAATTTTTAAGTTTAAATGACGTTTTAAATGTTCTTTTAACCAAGCAATAGCGTTAAAACAACATCTAAAAATCTGGATGTTTTGAACAGTCTGAGAATTTTTGTAACAGTTTTGTTCCTTAATGGAAATGTTAGGGAAACGTTCTTACAACCATAACTTGTTAGCTGCGAGTGTGCTGCTTATCAGCGTTTTGTAGCACAGGAGCATGCAGCACAGTAATAGCTGCTGGATTTGTAGCATGATTGTTTTTTGAAAAGTGCAAACAGATCACAGGTTAGCAGCACATAATAAACCTGATGAATCTGTGGGAATTATCACGACAGGGAGAGAATGTTAAATGCAGGAAACATGTCTTCACTATTGCGATAACAACATTTATTAATTGTGCATCCTGGCGCAACTGCGGCGGCAGAATTGTGGCAGAATTTTTGGTATACTTCCTTCCATGATTCGTGCGAGTAAACAAACACCTGTTAAATCGAACAAAACCTTAATTCTGTGATTATTAACTGTGTGTTTATTGAAAGCTGTGTAGGCCAGGCACAGTTTCTAAACAGCCTTTAATGAGCGCGCGCGTGTGCGAGCGGACAAAAGCCGCGCATCATGCAACGTCGATATCAGCCGATTGCAAATTCTGTCACGTAAGACAGCAGAGTTGATTTACTGTCTAATTTAAAAACACTGTGATTTCCTGTGAGAGATTCAAATGGAAGAAATTACAGGTCGGCTTGGGGTATGAGCACCTTGTTTTCCAGGCTGGTAAATTGAAGAGCGATTCTGTGTAATGGATTCGTCAGATGTTGTCACCTTGGATCAGAACCCCAGGATGAAAAATGATAATGCCCTGGAAATGCCATGGCAACAAGCTGGCAATTAGCTCTTACTGATGTATCTTACAGAATTAAACCAAAGATAGCAAAGATGGAGGGATGTGGGTGTTTATTCCTCTGTGAGACACAAGGCAAGAATTTGATTGGACGAGATAGTAAATTGCACACACACGCGCACTCGATTTGGGCTGAAATGTTTCTCTTGAGACAAGCATATGGAGAGCTGTCTCTGTAAATGACCTGATTACCATCGTCTTCCATACCCTCCTCAATGGATGTGACATAAGATGTGACACTAATGTTTTAGTGTAAACAATCAATATGGAATAAATGCACCAGCGATGTCGTTCGTGACTCTGAGACGGTCTCCCCTCCAGTGTTTAAAGTAGTAGCTTGTCTCCATCGCCAACAATTAACATGTTTAAATACACGCGCCTGCCGATTCCATCTGTTTGCTTGTCAATTTGTCCATTTTTTAAACCGTTTCTTTTCAGCTGTGCAAGCAGTACCATGTCTCACAGCTTTAGTTGAATCTTCTGTACACCTCTTTTCATGTGACAGATCGGGATAACTTGAAATGCTTTCGCACAAAAGCATACAGTACATATGCTCGTTCATAGACGTACACAGAAGCGCTGGCAAACTGGGGGCCGAAAATACAATCTCCTGGGTTTGAATTTTAGTACAGCGCAGAGGGAATTTTAAAAAGTTGTTCAAGCTGTCCAAAGTTATGTTTGAACAGACTTTTTGGCAGTTTGCTAAGAGCTTGAAAGGAAAAATTATTTGTAGCCCAAACCTCTGAGGTAAATAAGCATTTTTTTGTTGAGGTACAATGTTGAACTGTGTTCTCTATCAATAGAAGCTGCTCGGAGGAGCAAATCGTTGACCCGAAACCAGACACAGCAATACACCCTCACCTTTATCTTCCGCAGCTGCGTCAGACACTTCTGTGATTGCATTAGTGCTATAGGAGGGCACAGGGTGGCGCAACCATCCAACGCCTTCCGTGTGCAATCGCACGGGTGGAGCTAGAAACGCAAACCACCCCACAGACCTGAAAGTCATTACCGTAGCCGCTAATTAGCTTCATTTGCAAAGAAAACAAACTGGGGCCAGATGGTGAGGCTAGCACGTTTTCATCGATCTCGACTCCCACGCGAGCGCATGCATGAGCTGGAAAGTAGGTTGTTCGGATGAAAGACGTTCTAAAGCTTCCTCTTGATATTCGGGGAAAGACAAATTAGCAATGAAACAGAGAGAGTTGATTGAGAAAGTTCAACCGCGTGGAAAAGATGGATTCTTGGTGAGGCAGGATTAAATATGTCAGCTGTGAACATTTAACCACTGGCTCACTCCAGTGAATAGACAGATTCCTTTGAGCCAGACATGCCATACGAAGCGTTTAGTTTAAACTTTAGTTTAACTTCCTGTGTTTAGTACCCTGCTAACGCATTGAGTGATTGATCAAGTCATTTTTGTGGTTTAATAGAATCTACAATGACCTCCGGTAGTTCATTTATAACTCTTATTAAAACTCTCCTACAAAACACTCGTTCATTAAAGTTGTTATATTTCATATATCATTTTAATGTAAACGTCATTGATTTAAAAACTTTGAAAAACACATCACCTTTTAATACATAAAAATAAATGTATTACGTTACATTTTGGTATAATACAAAGTTACATGTTTTTTTCAAGGTTAAAATACCGTGTTTAAAAAATCTGCCGGAGCTTATTCAGTTATTCATAGGTAAAACGAACAGATTGGCTGTGTCGCACTTTTGAAACATTCTCTACCAATCCTGCGAGTCTGGGGCGGGACTATTGGTTTGACTATCTGACTAACGACACTACTATATTGTGTGTGTAAAAATATAGTATGACACTCAAACATACTGTGGACAATGCAGAAGCAACTGTAAAGTTGGACACACTCCATTTAGATAATGTGCTACAACAGCTTTTATGGAGCTGTTTTCTGTATTGTTGCATGCACCCTGCATACTGCATACTGTGACCTTGAGCATTTATAGGCCAAAGAATACAGTTCACTATTTATGAGACCGTAGACGGAAAAGACTCTCTTTCTTTACTGTAATCTAACTGAGCCACTGAACACAGAATTCGATAAATAAAGAGGGTGAGTGGCGTCCTCTTAATTCAGTTCCCGGTCTTTGGGTGGCTGGCAGCCATGAGAGGGCGGGTGGTAATAACTCTTGTCTCTTTCATACGCCTATATTCATTTGAGCAAAATAACATGATTTAGGAATGTCTCCTGCTAATCTAATCTTGTGATGCTACTCTGCCGAGATTGATGTCATACCTTTTTCCTTCATTTTTTTGTGTGTCACCATACAAAGATGTCTGCACACTCTGGTCTTGTGGAGTCGTGTAAGTGGAAGGGATCTCAGTATAATACTAGACCGAATCAGTCGGTTCCATTTTTTTACTCTGAACGTCTGACGACAGGCAGAGAAAAGCAAAGAGGAACATTTTAATGACAACCTAAAATTTCAGTTGAGTGTATTTGCTTCTAGACCTGTTTTTGTTTCCATGCCATGTTGTGTTGTTCACTTTCAATGAAAGTCCATGAGGAAACCACAGACTTCCATTGCAAGTGCATTTCTGTAAATAATGTTTTGTTTATTTAAAGCTGCAATCTGTAAGTTTTTTTGTTAAAAATAAACCAAAATGAGCAAGTGCGCAGCGGATCTTACTTTACCCCCATTTGCAACAGTAAGCTAGAAAAAGGTTGTTGTTTTTTTGGGCTGTCAGGTCTGATACTCTTCAACATAAAAGTTTGTAAAGTAATCTAAAATTCTATGCTTCAAACAGAGATGGCGACAGAGAGGCAAAAGTTACAGATTGCATCTTTAAAGAAACTACTCTGGGTTTATATAATTTTATGTGGCAATTAATGGACATTATTGATGGACAATGGATGAATATTAAGAAAGGAGAAATGTTTATCAGGTTTTTATTTTTAAAGAGGAAACACCTGTTTAACAGTTTCTTGGTTTCTTGAGAGGTAAAAAAAAAAAACATGAGACACGGCTGAAGTGAGTTTGAGATCATTTGTAATTTCAAGGTGAGCATCTACATTCCTGGCATGCGCCTCAATGATAAGCAGAACGAGGTCATTTGCATAATTTATCTTAGAAATGTCCTCTCAGCCTCTTCTCCGTCTCGCGCAATGTTCTAGCATCTAATCTGTGCCAAGATCTGGGGAGCCCATTATCTTGCTGTCGGAGAGGTCTGTAAGTAATCGTTTGCCATAGAGGAATAAAATTGACAAGTGCTTAAAGCCGCGAGCGCAGACAGAACACAATTCCCAGCACATTCCCTGCAGCTCTAAAATCAGCCAGGAGATAAAAAGTCACATCCTCAGCCAATCTTAAGATTCTCTCTGTCTCTATCTTTACCAAATGTTGCCCATCTCAAAACATTTTCTTCTCTCCTCTCAGCAGAACTTTTCTGCTCCTCTCACCTCCTCTCACCTTCCTTCCGTTTCTTTGTAACTTTATCTTGCTTGATATCGTTCTCCTCCATCACCTTACAATATTCTCTCTCTCTCTCTCTTTCTCTCTCTGCTTACTGAATGCTTTGCATTTGTATGTTGAGTACTGTTAAATAAAATAGTAGTAGAAACAACAGTAGAAACAATTGGCTTAACTCCACAGTGAACAATTTAAACAGTGGCATGCAAGATTGTGGTCACATGACCTGATGAATATGCATGTGGGTGGTGTCTGCTTATTTTCGTCGTGGAGGAAACAGGTAGTTTGTTTGAGGTGTGTTATAGGCTACATGCGTGTGCTACTTTGTATGCTATTGGCTTTATAACATTTCTCTTAAGTAACAAAACATTAAAAATTCTCATCCAGTTTTAATATAACATTCCATGTTATATTAATGGTATGGTTTTGGTATGAGAATGTCTATATATATATATATATATATATACAACATTAAAAAAAATTCTATGTTCCTGCAAGAACTTGTTTTACGCTGAGAAAACTTTTAGATAACATTCGCCAATGTTCCGAGAACATTCCTCTTAGCTGGGTAGCCTGTTCCATCACTGCAGCCATTCACACTGTCGCGCTCTCTTCTTAGCATTCTCTCTCGTTCCTTTCTCTCTTTCTCGCCCGCCATCTCACTCACTCTGTCTATTACTGAGTTCATTGTGCTTGTGTTTAAAACACACATCAGTCACTCAGATCATCAAGCCCTGCAGCTGAAGCTCAGGACCTTCAGATGTCATTGGCTGCTTTCTCGGCTTCTGTTGAGCTCTGTGTGTGTGTGTGTGTGTGTGTGTGTTATGAAGATATTAGGGTGTAAATCTGAACCCCTGGACAGATGGCAAGATCGCCTCAGCACCCAGAGTTGTACTCTTCATTTTCATTCAGGGTCGTGTCTAAAATATGTCTAGATGGAATGAGAGATTAAAAATATATGAGTTAAAATATGATGGATTATGAGCGGCGATATGAATAATGATCGAAGATTCAAGTACGCTCTTAGAAAAGATGCCTTACAATGCAATAAAAGAACCATTTTTGGCTGTATGGTTCCATAAAAAACCTTGAACCTTTTTGTTTCACAAAAGGCTCTTGTGTTTTTTTAGACTACATAAAGGTGTAAAGAAAGAAATGGTTCTCTTAGGAACCTTTGAATAAATGGCTCTTTGGGGAACCAAAAACTGTTATTTTATAGCAGTGCTGTAAAGAACCTTTTAAGAACCTTTATTTTTTAAGCTGCAACATTTCTTTCTTACAACATCAAGAAAGTATTTTCGAGTTTTGTGCGTATGAAGTCAGGTTTATTTCATAACATCAAATAATAACTTTGACTTGAATATCATTATTTGTATTATAAGTCACAATGCTATATGATATAAAACATTAAAAAAACTTCTATTAACGTTACTGCAAGAATGTTTTTAATAACTTTGAGAGAACCTACAGAGAACATTAGCCAATGTTCTGAGAACGTTCCCTGTTAGCTGCGTTTAAACTTTGCCTGAAATGTACTTAATGTTGATTGTTTTTAAGTCAAATTTTCTTTTTTAAAAGAAACCAGATTCAAACAACAGTCTGCAATGCCACGGAGCCCCTTGAGGCTACGGACCCCCGTTGAAGACCCCTGGTTTAGCCTTTAACACTGAGGTTTATCTGTGGTGCAGTTAGCATATTCAGTCCCTCTGCTTGCTCCATTAGCCGTCACTCAGAAACACACTCAGTGAAGCCCTACAAACACAGCTGCTCAGCAGAACAAAAGCCCACAGAAAAGGGAGGGTGTGTGGGGGTTCTGGGTCTCTGACTCAGTATATCTGCGGCTCTCTGTGAGGTTTGTTCCACCTGCCTTCCTCACAGACAGACTGAATTGTGACTGTATCTCTGACAGTTTCCTCATTATTGCAGATATGGCAACGATCTGAGCTTTCAAGGGACTTTAACACAGTGGAATCTATGAAACTAAGTCATCGTAATTACATTTCAAAGGCTAGGAATGCAGGAACAATGTGTAGTTACTTGAATCTTAGACAGATCACTGCCAGGACACAAATGAAAGCTTTAAAGTGATCATGTGAAGCAGCTTTCATTTTCTTTAAAGGTTTTTTTTGTACTTTTTTACCTCTGTCTGAAATGCTTTGTTATTGTGAACAAAACGTTTAAGAATGACTTCAGAAAGATTTAAGAATGAGACCTGAGCAGAAATCTCATTCAGAGCTCATCCTGTCGAGCTGATCACTGAAGCTGTGATATTAGCAGATCAAGTGTCTGTGATTCTAAAGGAAAACAGTTCACATTCATTATCATGAGAATTTGTGTGGCACTTCGCTTGTAATCTTTCAGGACATGGTGAAGGGGATCTACTGTAATAAGGGGGGCCAGACTTACTAAAGAAGGAAAAGGCCACTTTTGTGTCTTAATGAATGAGGGTGAGACAGAGAGATACAATGACTGAGATATTGAAAGAGATGTCTGACTTTATCACTTAATGAGGCCTGGCCTGTATACCCCTCCCCTCTATTTAATATTTGGGTCTCATACACACACACACACACACACATATAAATACACATAACTGCATTTTCCTGCATTTTCCTATAATATATATTTGTCTGTTTTTGCCATTGTGCTAAACGTACTGTACTACAGTATTTATTTAAATGTTGAAATTTGCAATAAGACAGTTTAAACAAATAGTACCATGAATTCGCATCATCTTATCAGCACAGAATCATTAATACTTTACTGTCACAGAAAGGAACCTCTATAACAACATGGAGTCATTACATTGACAGACACTTTTCATATATTTGTTAGCATCAGTAATATTACAGTTCAGATGTGATGATAACACACTGAATATGACTTGATGACAGAGGAGAGGTTTTTTTTACGAGTTAGAAAACTATTTTGTGGGTATAATAGGGACATGTTTACAAGTTCCCCTGACAGGAAAATCTTAACTTGGGAAAGAAAACAAATTCATAGAAGCATTATTTTCTCTCCATAGAGATTTTTTTACCATTACACTATCTATAAAGTTTTTTTTATAAAAATGGCAGTGTATTACTATAGCCAAAAAGTTTCTCCACACTTCCCAAAAAGGTAATTACATTGGCAGTTGTGTGTCAATTGTGTGCCAAAAGATTCTGGTTGTGTAATATGAGGTTCATCTGTGGAGACTGACGCACACTAGCTTTGACCCCTGGCACACAGAAATCATGAGTAATTAAACGGGTCATTGCTCTGCCTGTCAAACATTCGGTCAGCCAATCTCCCTTCAGCCTTTCCGAGGCTCACGCTTGATTGGTCGGTTTGACTTCTTCCCTTGATCCTGTCGGTGGGTGTCAGTGGTGATATGGAGTGTGTTGAGGAGTTGAGGAGAGGAGGTGTTGCTGACCGTAGATCGATATTCTGGTTACCAGGCAAGAAAATATGGATTGGGCCACTTATCAGCAGTGTAAACCGGATTATGACCCATAAAATGGCACCAGGCAGACACTGTTCGCTCTAGAGAGTGGCTGGCGTACACGGGCAGATGAGAAACGATTAAGATCAGCTTCGAAATCAAGAAAAAAAACTGTTTTCTTGTCTCTTTCACCACTCCTTCCTTGTTAGAGAAAAAAATACAAAAATACCTGCTGTACAGTCGAGGACCCCTGATGGGTTTAACAGAAGAGGAGAGAAAAGCTTGTTAAGTGCTCAAGTCTCCACGATTCAATGAATGAAAATGAAGTTTCAGATCTCCCTAAATACATGCAGTCTCACGGAAATTAAGCTTTACGATCTCATCTGCTGTTGAAGCCGCGAGGAACTGTCTGTCTTGTATGTAATGCGATTCAATTTAGCTTCCAGGTTTGTTTGCATATGGATGGGCCATGTCCAAGATCACTTAGTTACAAGACACAGTTACAAATCCCCCGACATCCATCAGTTCGCATTGATAATGCCAATCACCCAACGCTCGTCATTGTTCTGAAGTTCTAAGAAGAGTTCCTACTCAAAAGTACGTACTGGAACCCAATGATTTAATGATGTACGGTTCTATTAAGGGTTCATGAAT
>JAZGTI010015082.1:0-13665 GCA_036877585.1 Botia kubotai
AGTCGCTCTTTGCAGATGCTGAATGTTGCGCGCTTGAATGTTAAAGCTCAGAAGACTCAGCCTGAGAGCAGCTCTGCTGCGTCCGCCAAAGGGAGTGAAAAGGGGGGCAAGAGAGGCTCCGGGGAACGAGCCAAGCCCGGCCTCCTGCGTGAGTATCTGTTTTATTTAAGGACCTTTGGCCCCAGAGTAAGCTGACTATACTGTACTATATACTGTACTATATACTGTACTATATACTGTACTATATACTGTACTGTAAATGCATAACTATAAATGTAATGGGTTTACAAACTCTCATACAGACTTCAGTAGTGAGGAGCAGCTGCTGTCTCACCTGGAGACCACTTATCAGAAAGCCGTGGACGACAGATCAGTCTCGGTTCACTCGCAGGTCCAGGATCTGCTCTCCGCTGTGAAGACGTTCATCAACACCAACACCGTTGTGGAGGTGAGTGAGATGAACGCATGCAGAACAGCACAGCTTTGTTGCCCCATCTGCAAAACATGACCACAAAACTGTGTATAATGAAGCCTGTGCTAACCTTTACTTAGTCTAAAGCTGGAATCGGAGTCTTGTATATGCTTTGAGTCAAAAATGGTACTGAATGAATGAATGTTTTCGGAAAGTGTAACAGTATCCGCCAAATTCATGAGATATAGAAGATGGATATGAATAAAGTGGCGCTATAATTTGTTGTCTTGAAGTCGTCATAATGTCAGAAAAGAGCAACTTGAATGATTGACGTGGCAATGACAGACATGTTGTCTTTTGAACACACATTTAACACTGTTTCAGGCTTCCTTCCTGGATTTGGTGCAGAAGCATCTGTTGAAAACCTGTCAGGCTATTCGTCAGCTTTATGGAGACTCAACCGATGTTGACAGTAAAATCAGGGAGTAAGTATCAAACTAAAACAAATCCGAAATGCCTGACTGATCCGGTTAACTACTCTGGATGATGATGATGATGATGGACTAATCTTTCTCCACTGTTTTACATCTACTGTCGTGTACATCGTTTTTAAAAATAACAATCCTGTTGAGACTGAAAAAACATTCATTCTTCTACAGATGCCAGATGCAAGCAGTTCTCAGACTTGAGCTGTGCAGACAACCAGAAAAAGAAGAAGAAGAGGAGGTTGTGGAACAAAGAGTGGAGGATGTAAGACAGTTGACCATCTGCATCCTCGTAATCTATAGTGCATACTACAACATCCTGGTCGATATATGAGTTGTCATGCAAAACTTCCCCTTTGCATTGATTACAGGTGGCCGATATGTTCCGCATTATCTCTCGGAGTCAAGACGCTGTTTACTTGTCCAAGTTCATGCAGGATGAAGTCCTTCCCGTGTAAGTAATGAAACGGTCAAGAGCGTTGATGGAAGTTCAAATGTGCAAGGTGTGTCGACGCAAATCCGTGTACTGAAACTAAATGACAGTATCTCTAACATAATCTCTCCAGGTACCTGCACAGCATCCCCAAAGTTCTGGCCGATGTTTACCACAGTCTTGGAACTCAGCTTCCCCAGGCTCTCATGGCCGTCCTGCCCTCGGACTTCTACAGTGACGAGTCTATGGCCAAAGATGGCGTGTCAGTGAGTCCCTCCACCGTCTCTGCCACACAGAGCAACATCTCCAGTGTCGGAGAACACCTGGAGGAGCTCCGCAATCGCTCTGCCAAGAAGAGAAGGTGATTTTTCATAACAAACGGGGTGTGATTGGATCAGGTGCTTTTTGACAGACGCGGACGTGTGACCGCTTGTCTCGTTTGTTGTAGGCAATACATGCTCACGCGACACAAGAGCGTGACGGAAGCCCCTCAGGCGCTTAGACAGATAGAAATGCCGAGAAAGTCCACGCGTCTGGTGAGCTTCCTGTTTTACCCTGTTTCTCTCACTGTTGTTTCCTGGCTGTGTTTGTCTTATAACAGCAGTTTGTGTAAGTGTAATTGATATGGGTAAACTTCAGAAGTCCAGGGGTGTGACATGCTAATGCTTCGTTTACAACTATTTCAAACAACGTTTTACATGATGTTTATGCACGTAGATTTAAGGGTTACATTAAGACTTTACCAAACGTTTGTACTTTAAAACAAGAGTCACTGAAGGATTGTTTGTAAAAATAAACTAACGAAGGCAAAAGTCCAAACTAACAAACATGGTAAAACTGCCTTGAATGCATTAGTGTTATTTAAAGCTAATATCTAACGGCGAGTAGATTTAAAAACAATCCATGGATACATTACATATCGGTTAACCGTTTTAGCGTCAACCTGTATTTTGTTCAACCACAACGCAGCTAAAATGTTCCAAATGTTGACGTGCCTCTCGGTATCTACAGTCGAAGCCAAAGCTGAGTGTTCCTGAGGAAAAACCTTCTGCCAAGGAGCCCCCACCTCAAAAACAAGCGGTTCAAGGTCACTGCTGATCTCGCGTTACTCTTTATCATGTCATCTGGTTAATCTTAGAGAATCATGATCTGTAATCTGTCATTCGTATCGGTTGACAGAGGTAACGAAGGTTCGGAGGAATCTGTTCACCCAGGTGACCGTTTCTCCTTCAAAGAAGTCCAAAATGCCCAGAAGCCAATCTGTGTCGGCCGTAGAGGGACTCAGGAAACGCAAGCGTTCACAGGAGGATGATGATGAAGGTAAATTACTTTTAAAGAGGAAGAGGTTGTTTCATGAAACAGCATTGTAGTCGGTAAAACAAAAGCTTTAAATATTCAAATTTTTCAGAACAACATGCTCTTCTGACAAAGAAAGTATCAGAGACACCGCTACATAAGCAGGTGTCCAATCGCTTGCTTCACAGACAAAGAACGGGCAGGTAAGTCCTACAACGATTTACATTTATATCCTACAGACTATTATAACATGTTATTTGTAACACTGAAATGGACTCTGTTGTTTTTCCATTGCCACCATCATCACAGGAGATCTGGAGAATCGGGTGTGTGCATCATTGAAGAGTCTCCAGTCAAACCAGCTGCTGGTTAGTCTCACGATGTCCAGTAAAGAATGACTATTTATTCATTCGCTGCTCTAACGAATCCTTCTGTCTTAGACCTGAGGAGGAGTCCAAGAATAAAAAGTCTTACAAGGAGACATTCCAGCGTGTTTTATTCGAGCTCGCAGCCGCGTTCTCGAAACCTGGACCGTGCCCTCTCCTCCTCTCAGCTCTGCCACTCTGAAGTTAAAGGTGAGCTCTGAATAACGTAAACGTTTCAGTGACACAATAAATATATGGATGCATGTGTTCAGTGTACTGTTGCTTTCATTTTTGTAGGTGGATTCAATGTTAGTTCTGTTAGATCACCCGTTAGGCTTCTTTTTGGCGCCACTCAGTCCCCATGTAGACTACGGAGGCATGCAGAATCCTTTACATCTGCAGTTGTTGAGGTACAACCTCTACTGGTGTACTGTTGGTTATGATAACATGGAGTCATATATTGACTTAATCATCTCTTGCTTTAATGTCATCCATTTGTTTTTCAGAGCAACAATAAAACTCCACAAAAGGTACATTCTGATCCGTATGGATCTACCGTTGGGTGCAGAACTCCTCGGTCCCCAAGAACTCCAGGCCGAACAGTAGGAGAGCATGAGATGACCCTCAGAGGTAGTCCCTTTAGGTCACCCTCCGCAAAGAACTTGGTGGTAGAGACACCCAAGAAAAGCCCACTGAAGGGAATACTCAAGACACCAATGAAAAACCTCCAGGATTGTGTTTCTCCAAAGGATGCTTGGTTGAGGAGCCCAAGCGTAAGAACGCCAAAGAAGAGCGTCACATGGTCACCATCTCCACGGAAACGTCTTTCAGAAAAGCCAGTTAATGTGCCAGAGTCCCCTGTGTTTGCCAAACGATATTCACCAAGGCTGATAACACCAGGCAAGAATTGCAGCCCAGGTAAAAAGACTGAGGCTTTCAAAACGCCTGACAAGGTGCCCCAGAGGAAATGCAGAGCATCTCCTGGAAATGAGGTGTATGGAAATCTCGATCCAGCAAACTCTGCCTTGACCGCAAGGTCAGGAAAGATGAGGAGAGCACTGAGCTTACCTTGCACGGTTAAGGAGGGGTCACAGCATTCTGATTCCGGGCCATTTCCGTCTGCACCATTGAAGCCAAATATACAAACGCCCACGAAAAGCCCAATCCATATGATGTGCACTCGCTCCGGTAGGACCCCTGTGAAAGAGTCCCCATCACTTCTTAACAAGTCTCAAACCATTGGAGGTGCAAGTCCTTCGCCTGGTAAGCGCCTGGCTGCAACGAAAGACAAATCCTGCGTATCGCAGTCCCCTGGTTGTCGTAGGTCAGGTGTCCGCTTTCAGAGCAATTCACTTACCTATAACGTGAGGGATAAAACACAGGTTAGGGAGTCTCCGACCAAAATAATTACCGATAGAGGCGAGACCATCCCAGGCAAAGGAGAGGAGACGTCGTCATCATCCGACTCGCAGCAGTTTAATTGCTCGGAATTCAGCACCACAGAGGACGAAAGCATTGATATTGCCGAGGCCTCGGTGGTGAAGACCCAGCTGATAGGTGGCATCAAAATGAACATCGCCTTCTCCAGGAAATCCTCTGAAGTTTTTGAATTCACGAGCACACATGGCACCCCGGCTCGAGCAACGCCCAGTCGAAGCTACGGTTTCCGTCAGACACCGGACCGGCGACAACGAGAGGCAGAAGCTCGTCTTGGAAACTCCTCGGGAATACCGAAGTTCTCCACCCCAAGAGCAAGAAAGACTCCCAAGGGTGGAAAGGGGTCTGCTGATTCTCAACCCCTTACTTATGAAGTGGAGATGGAGATGCAGTCCTCTGGCCTGCCTAAAATGAGGTTACGAAGGGTAGACCCTTTCAATGCAGGAGATGCACCCAATAGTGCAACCAAGGGCACGGCCTCGCATCCCATGCACCGCTGCATTTCAAACGTGAGGGCACCACCAAGCGATAGCCCTCTTGCACAGTGTTCTAGACATCGGGAATTTGGCTGCATATCTCCTTCACTCTGCAGCCATGGAACTCCTGCCAAAGGTACACCCGGTAACAGCGTACAGACGTACATATGCCAGTCAATAACTCCCACACGGTACCCAACAAATCACCAGTCCCCACTGGCTTCAGGTGAACTCGCCCCACTGACTCCCTCTCCTCAAAGTAGAGGACGATCCACCCCAGACAACCTCAACAGCTGGCCTCGTAAGAAAAGGGCTCGGATTGAGCCTTGCGGGAACAAGGAGAGGGTCATCAAAGGAGTTGCACTTCTTGAAAAAACTGGAATTTTGGAGGACCCGGAACTTGAAGGTGTTTTCTGTATTGAGGGGATGGAAGAAATTAAGGAGACCCTGAACAACACCCCAGTTGGTCAAAGAAAATTGGGTCTGCGATCTAGCCAGCAGGTGGACCATCAGTGCTCACCAGAAGGCATGGACTGGATCGATAACGTGGTCCAAGACTCTGACGTTAGAGAAACTGTGAAGTCGGAACCATGTGCGTGGATGGGCAGAAAAGGTAGAGTCATCTTAGATGTTACTCATAGTATGGTCACCGTGCATTTGCAGCATTGCACCTTTAATATATGGCCTTAATTTCAGCTTCTTGTGTTGGCACAATTTGTTTGTAAACATTGTGGGTTGAATGTTCTTTCAGATACACCTCCAGGCCCTAAAGTAAACAAACCTGTGTCTGCCAGTGGAATCTTCGCCCTGACACAGTCACCTCTGTTGTACAAAAAATCAACCAGAACCAGTGAAGCAACGCAATTTGAAGGTAAGTCAAATTGCGTGCACCATTGGTGGTGATGATGGTGGTGGTGGTGGTGATGATGGTGGTGGTGATGATGATGGTGATGATGGTGGTGGTGGTGGTGATGATGGTGGTGGTGGTGATGGTGATGGTGGTGGTGATGGTGATGGTGGTGGTGATGGTGGTGGTGGTGGTGGTGGTGGTGGTGATGATGATGATGATGATGATGATGATGGTGATTGTTTCTCCCAACAGGATTAAAGTGTGAGCTGGATATCTCTCCCTTTCGCCAGCCAAAACGACAAAGAACACCAAGTAGGACATACAGCCGAAAGAAACTTCTGGGCTAAGCTAAAAACCAGATGTATTTTTTTCTGTTGGTTTTAGGAAATCGCCCATCTTTTATGAAACGTTTGTCTGTTTTAAGTGTTGTCCATATTTGCTAAACTTTTCAACTTGTATAAGTATAATAATGCATTACATAATGTTGTATATTTTGTACTTGTGTATATTACACAAATGTTGTGTGACATCAGTTAGAGCCATTGTGTCATACACAGTTTTAACTGGTTTAAATGTGTATTGTTTTTTTACGTAGCTTTCGTTCGGCAGCTGTCACGCAACATCTTGTCATAATGTGAAATAAATGTAAATGTTTTAAAACAGATTATTTTAATAAAGACCTTGTTTTTTTAAACCTCTGTATGCTGATTTAACACACACACACACACCCACACCACAACTAACTGTGAAAACATCACTTTAATATTTGATATATACATACACGCATTGGCCTGTGAAATCTATAAACAAATGGTCCTGCATTCATGTTCTTATAGTGTTAAAGGTACAGCGTAAAGCATGGCGCTGTTGGGCTTTTCTGCAAGAAGCGTTTTCATTAAAGCCACAATCTAATCGTTTTCGACACTGATCTGTCATGCACTTGCTCATTAACTAGTTTTGTTCATTCTAAACCAAAAGGTTACAACTAAAGCAATTGAGTCACCAGTGTGTAAACTGCACCATCTAGTGTATGAGTAGAGCTCCCCCTCCCCCAATCTTCAGATCTGTTTGCTGGTTAACACGCGCAGAGCTGGATTTTAAAAAGTGTACATTTGTTTTAGGGGCACTCTGTCAGAACCAGTAAGCTTAGTTTTGGTAATGTTATTCCTTTCAAACCACTTTAGATCATAAATGACTATCTGCTAAATCATCTTAAACCTGTGAGTGGCAAGAGAAGGTCCGATTGGTTTGAGAAAGAACCGTCAGCCACGTGAGGTGCAAGAAAGGAGACGTTCTGACAGTCTCCACTGTTCTTCTACACCGTGATCTGTTTGGAGACCAACACTTGCTCCAACGATTCAACATGAAGGTCCTCTCCATTACTGCTTTATTCTCAGCAAACCTATCTGGTAAACTTAAATGCTGGTCGACAAAATATTAAAATTCACCACCATCCTGGTGCTGTAAAACCACGCAACAGCCCAATGTTCTCTTGGGTGTTAATTTAGGAATAAAAATCATTGCACTGATAAAAATGTATCACATTTGTCTTTTTTTCACCTGTATATAACTAGTTAATTAACCTGTGCGGGTATGTATAACTGTATAACACACGTTTGGTGTGTTTCTAATGGTCCTTACTTCACATTATAAAATAAGGTTTTATGAAATAAATGAGCACATTGTAGGTTTCGTGGGCCTTTTATTTCACAATCCTTCCAAATGTACAAAAACAAAAAAAAATTAGCATGTATAAAAACAATCCCCTCCCCTTTTCCATGAGAAAACAAAATGTGGAATTGGTCTCAAAGTGCATCTCTCCGAGGTACAGCAGAAGGAAATCAATCAGAATCTGTACCTCTTCCACTTATCGAAAAAAACAAATCACACAGTCTGCCACCACAACCCTCGACAGAGTTCTCAGAGCAGCAGGGCCCAAGAGAGGGCTGGCATTGTGACGATGGGTCAGAGCGCTCCGTTCGCTAAAGATTGGAATATAATTTACGCCTCCTGCAAAATTCCCTCCTCAGAGTGGTTGGGTTGTGACTTTACAACTCTGACTTCTTCTTCTTCGATTTCTTCTCATCCTCCTGAACCATCACTGGGTGAGTGGCCTGTTTCTTCAGGTAGGAAATGAAGTCGCTGACCTCGCGCCCGCCCTGAAAAATCCAACGAAACTCAGATTATCTTCGCCTCGATCTCCAGACAAAACACCTGTATTTGTTTTTAGGGGGTCAGAAAGACGAACCTCGTATTTCTTTGGATGCTGCTTCTGACCAGCGGGTGAGAAATAGATTGTCGGGAATCTGAAAGCAAAGATTCGGTTTGTGAGTGAAATAAACATCTAACAACAACAACAAAACAGAGTCGCGCATATAAAACATGATACACACCCTCTAACTTCATATGGAGAGGGAACGTCATTGGCGGTGGCGTCCATCTTGGCGATGACAATGTTTGGATCATTGGAAAGCTGTAAAATAAGGACAGTATTAATTGCTTCGTATGCACGATGCTTCATGTTGTGTTAATGTGTAATATCATCTCTAAACTCCCACCTTCTCCCCGAGCTCTTTGTATTTGGGCTCCAGGCTCTTGCAGTGTCCACACCAAGGGGCATAAAACTCAATGAGAACGTCTTTGCTGTCATCATTTACAATCGAATCAAAGTTCTCAGCCACGAGCACCTGCAACAAGATAAAGGATCGAAATCAAAATCAAACGGAAGGTCATCGACGCTGAAAGATTCCCAGACGCACCTTCACTGGGCCATCGTTGTTCTCGGGAATAGGCTCCGATTTGAGGTAGCGCTTCAGCTTTCCATCAAAATACTCCTGCAGGAATTTCTCCAAGGCTTTTCCATCACGACTGCAACACACAAATGACTGTTTGAACCCGATTCACAATCATTGAACCAATTCATTTTAAAGCAGCGCAACCGGACGTTCATATAGATATAGATCTATATATAGATTTATATATATAATAACGCGTGTAAAACCCATGTAAAACGCAATACACATTAACGTTGATAGCCCTTAACGTAGAGCAGCAACTGCAGGACGGACAAAACATTTTTGACAGTTGGTCATTATTATTACAAGCTCACACACGTTAAAACTCCCACAACAAAAATTCAGAACTTACGAGAACTCCTCCTGCATGGCGTATTTGTCACCTTTGGCAGTTCGGATGCCGACGACGGGCAGATCTCCGCTGCTGCCGTCCAGACCCAACTCAGACACGTCATGGCTGAAGGCGTTTCTACTGGCTACGGCAAAGCTAAGCTGCTTCCCCTGATCCAGGAAGCTCTTGGCCACCTTCATAACCCTGAATAAAACAAAAACACAAGCCTGTGGGATTACTGTTACAACAGTAGCGATCATTAATAACAATCAGTTACATTCGGTTTACAAAATGTAGAAGATAAACGTCAATAATGATTAGTTAGTTTACTTTAGTTTCACATTCACTTGATTATTGCTTAAAGAACATGAAATATGACTAAACATTACTAAACAGACATAATAAGGAATAATATAAGTAATATAATAATAATAATTTAATAATAAGGATAAGGAATAATCGGAATAAGTGTTAATTACAACACTATGCAAGGAAACATCTTACTAGCTTAGGGACATTGACGACAAAGCAAACGTTCTACCTGTTCCTCCAGTAGTTGGAACCTTTAGGGTTCTTCTCATAGTCCACATCATAATAAGCCACCAATAAATCTTTGCCTTTCAGCTGGTCTTTGTTGTCGTCAGTCATGTGGGGACAGATGCCAAAACTACCGTATGGTGAAAAAAGGGCTTTTAACAGGTATTCCCAAAAAACAATTTAACAAATATTGGAGAAATTCATTATTCGACATCTTAACTGTACGCTCTATTATTTTAATATTTCAGTTATGAAGCAGAAACCTACATGTTATCCTGGATGAACTTCTTGATCTTCGCGCTTGTGAATTTATCCTCGGTGAACTTCACGCTGCCGTCTTCGAACTTGTTGTTGAGATGTGACGGCCGGAACAAAATAATTCCCCTGTAATAAACAAAGAATAATTTTAAACGTACAGGCGGGAAAACAGGACGGACCTCTGTGACTGTCAAAATAGCTTTTAAGATCTACAAAAGTGAAAGCAAATTGTTACATACTCTCCATCGACGTCATGCTTCTTCAGCAAGACCTCCACATTAGTGTGAGCAAATCGGTAGGACTCTCTGAGAGAACTAGCCGCCTTCAGGAACTCTCCCTGGGCGGTGCTTCCTCCATCAGCAAAAAAACCTGGAGACGTTGAGAACCATTAGATTAACCGGTACTTCTATAAACTAGTGCATCGCGTACACGCCAAGAGTACTGATGCAAAAACCGAAGTAATAAATTAGGATAAGGCCTAACCTGAGATCATCATGTTATATCCAATCACTCACCCACAACGCTGGCATCACGGTCCCCGATGAACTTCTCAAACTCGGCCTCACTTTTGATCTCCACAGACGCTGGACCTGCCTGCTTCTTCAGGTGGCTAACGATTCCATCTGGAGGAATAGTGAAGAAAAGGGCAATGAACACCGAGATATGACATCACTTCAGGTTTGGTAGAGGAGAACTGTGCTCTTGATGGAACCCACCAGCTGTCCTGGGGCCATCGTAGCCACCAGACTCCTCCCCGCCTCTGAATATCTTCAGTGTTGGGTATCCACTTACACCATATTTGCCACACACTTTGGTGCTGGCGGTACAGTCCACCTAGACCACATCAGGGACAAACATTAAATACAATCTTCAGCCTGGTCCAAAACAAGGTCAAAATGAAGTCAGTGTAAGAGACCATCAAAACGCTAAGTGTTTATTACGAGGTATTATTAAGAGGTGCTATAATAATTAACGATACCTTAGCAAGGGGGACGATGCCCTTTAGTCGGGTGGCAGCCGCCTCATACTCGGGTGCAAGACGTTTGCAGTGGCCACACCTAAAAACACATGCGGTACATTACTTTACACATGCAGATTTAAAGGGACAGTTCACCCAAAACTGAAATTTCTGTCTATTACCGAGCCTGATGTACAGTAAACGATGACAGAATTTATGCTGATTGTAATTTATTAAGTATTGTAAATTAATAATAGGACATTATGTAAATATCAACTCACAATCTTACAAATACACATTTAATACGCAAAATGTGATGTACGTTTACGAGTCACGTTACACTAGCTAAGATTTAACTCATTGACAAGTTCTGGAACTACGCGTAATCCGGCGTTATCCAATCAGAAACGGACAACGAAACTTCACCGACCAATCAGAGCGTTACAACAGAGGGCGGCCGCGCTTCCAAACATCCTTGTTCCCGCCCACACCTGCAACTGCAAACCACTGCTACAAACTCACGCGTGCATTACATGTAATACACGCGTTATTTTGACATGAAAATCATTCGTTTTGATGCTATAAATGGGCGAATCGTTTTACACAATAGACATTTACAAAATGAGATACGCAAGATTTGTTAGGTGTGAAAATAGGGACGATGTCTTTAATGCAAAACGAAACCACTTCAATTCTATTACACTAGCTGTAATGTCATAATGATTCACATACGCGATCTCCTAGTAGCATACAATATAAAAAAGCTAAAAACAGGAAGTATCCCAAGTCCCCAACTATGGATCTGCATGGATTTATATTCCTATCCCTGGCTTTAGTCTAGTACGCTTTTAATAATTAAAACCCTAATCTTTTCACGTACACCCCCGATTACATATAAAACTATTAGGAACGTGCGGACTTATTACGTACAGTTTATAGAGTTATTTAGTGAAGTAGCTAGTTAGCAAAGCTAACCGGGCTGTATTATTCAAAGACCAGAGTATAATTGCAATGCAAATTCCATCTTTCTCTATTGGATTTGGTATCTGGAATTGAATTAAATACATACATTACTTTTTATGTATCAGTACTTACACGATATGATTAAATTACAATAGCTACACGGAGTTACACGTTCTAATGCAGTGAAAATAAATTGCACGGAGAAGAAACACGCAAAAGCACAAATCAATCCCGGAAACGTTTCTAACTCACCAAGGTGCGAAGAATTCAACCAGAATAAAATCGTGGTCTCCGATTTTACTTTCAAAATCGTCATCCGTGTATTCAAGTACATCACTGGCACTCGCGGCCGCCGCGAGAGCAGCGAAAAATAACAAACCCAACATCATTTCAAAGCCACAAGTCTTCAGTGCAAAAGTGAGGGGAAATGATGTTGATATGCTGCGGTCTTTATTGATTTCTGATTTTTAAGGCAATGCCGTGTAAGGATGTGACACAGGATGAAATGAAAGCGTAGACGGACTGCACGGATGTGCAAACCCGGAGCTCTTCAAAGCAACCAAAGTGTGGCAGCACACTATTGGATTTTCAGCAGCGTCATGCTGTTTCAATCAGCCAATCAGGGCTTGGTAAATACACACTTCCGGGTAGGAAATCAAATGTGTTTTAATTGTAGTCAAGTTGAAAAAACGTATATGTAATGTGCAAATGTACTGTGATTTGTAATGTTACATGTTGACTAAATTGTAATATTTTTGACAAATGGTTGATTGGATTTGATTGGATACTGTTGGAAAAAAGAGCTTTTCTGTATACTTGTACTTTTATACTTTTATACGTACAAAATAATCGATTATATATTATCTCAATTTAAAGTATTATCTCAATTAATGGTTAATAATAGATTAGTACCTTTGTAATAGACAACCCCATTCCGCCCTCTATAGGGAATACAGGGTAATGCACACCAACCTAGGTCATCCCAAGCAGGGCTCGCTGCAGCCAGCGGTGGTCATCCAACTCGGCCCACATCCAAGTGTGGCGTCAGAAACCACGCCCGGTGGACGTCAAACCTGGACCACGTCCAAGAAACCACGCCAGTGTCCAAATGCATTTATTTATCCTATTTGTTATAGGCCTCTGTTAAACAGACCAATCTGTTTAACAAATTGGTATGGCATATTTTGATATGTGATTGTTGTTCATTATTTCTCATAATGTGACTGTCAAGAAAAGGTTATTTTTTGATAGTAAATAAATTCAAATGTCTATAATTACGGCCATGGAAGGAATTTGCAATATTTAGACGTTTGTCAAGTCTTCTCAATGCTTCCTGTTTCAAAGTTAATAAGAATGTGACCTATTTTGACATGGGCGTGGCTTCAGACGTCACACTTGGTTGCGGGCCGGGTTGGGTGTCCACCTTAGGCTGCAGGGAGACGTCAATCTGTCAACCTAGCTACATACATAAAAGAGGCGCTATATTGTATGTGTTGTACAAGTTTTGCAATAAAAAAATAAATAAAAAAATAAATAAAAGAGGCGCTATAGTTTCCAATCACCAGTGGTGGAGGTAACGAATTACAACTACTCACGTTACTGTAATTAAGTACATTTTTGGGGTATTTGTACTTTCATGAGTATAATTTTAAGTCTGTAATTTTACTTGTACCTGAGTACAAATTAAGCTAATTGACGTCGTTATTTTTAAAATCGCAATTCGTTACACAGTACTGAGTTAATAATTCAACCAGTGACCGGTATTTCGGTAGCCAATAAAATATCTCATCTTAACGGACCAATGAAAAGCCTGGTACGTTATTTGAACCGAAAAACAAGTTCCGGCTACTGCAGATTTACGCGAGCTGACCGTCATCGTACAGTCAAAAAGTTATTGATTGACACATGGAGATTCAAGACAGCAATAATGAATCTGAAGAATGCAGAAATGAGGAAGAAATAGCAGAGGATGAGTGCTCATGGCCACACCTGGAGGAGCTGTTCACCTATAGAGGGAGGAAAGGGGACAGTGTGCTGATGCTGTGTAAACAATGTCTGCCATCTGCTGT
>JAZGTI010015083.1:0-13663 GCA_036877585.1 Botia kubotai
CGGATGGTGCGGCCTGTAATTACAGCGTCACCGTGTTTGGCTAAAGATGAGTAATTACTCCTCACTCAGAGTGGCTGGCCTCTGATAAAGCACTCGCTCTCTCTGGCGTATCAAGAGGTCAAAAGACAATGGTGTAAAGAGAGGGTGGAGAAAGATAAAACAGGACTGACAGGCGGCTAGTCCGGCTAAATGCTAATGCACCTGGTGACATTTAGCCGTGTTGCAAAATGCCCTCCCCCCAGCTGCCACCCTAACACACACATCTACATTCGAAAGTACACTGTCCGAAGTCGTGGTGGGAAAGCTCCTTTGAAGCTAGCTTCTCAAACTACAAGCTACTTATAATTTAAGCTAGTTGAGCTACAGTCTGGCTATTCTTTAAAAAAGTATCTAGCTACATTTTGTGTGTAAGCTTGTTCTTTTTATATGCATATGATACACGTTTCATTTTATAATCTGGTTTTAACAGTCCAGCTACTGTCACATTACTGAAATTCATAGTTTGTATAGCATTAATGCTTTTATTTAGTTACAGTACTTGCCAACACTGGCCCCTAGTTTCTGACATGGGAAGTCATAGCAGAGGCACGCAAACACCCATCAGATGAAGATCTTCTTTAGTACAGATTAATGCTCGAGAAATGACTACTCAAGTTTAACAATGTGATCACTGCAGTGCTTTCTTCTATTGCCGAGCATCTTCTGCTATTTGAAGGTTTTTCTGTGAGCCTTAATAACAATGATTCAGTAACAAGGCCTTAACTTTGATGTTGACTTTGATGTCTCAAGACTAGCAATTGTAGAAGGACTGAAAGCTTTAAAGAGGTTGAGAGGAGATTACAAGATTGAGGGCTTCTGCTTTTCCTCACCGACTGAGCTAAAGGAATGATTCAGTCACAGCGATTCATTCACAATGATTCCCTCGCAGTGATTCCCTCAGTCAAAACATACAGCTTCAGGGAAAGTCACTTCCTGGGAGATGATGTCATTAAG
The DNA here is from genome assembly GCA_036877585.1 of Botia kubotai. NCBI lineage: Eukaryota > Metazoa > Chordata > Actinopteri > Cypriniformes > Botiidae > Botia > Botia kubotai. The sequence continues at coordinate 994 of JAZGTI010015083.1, forward strand.
GAACTGACATTATGACTAACAAAGAAAATAAAGAAAATTAAAAATCTGGAATAAAAACACATGTTCAGTGTTGTGTAATTGTTACGAGAAAACAGATTTAGTTTTTAAAAAATACGTTTATAAAATTTTACAATATATAAGAACGTAAATAGTAGTACTTCAAGCAGAAACATGTTTCTTTAATGAAAGATAAGAGTATAGTGTCACCTGGAAGACTTGTCAGATTTTCTGTGACTGACTTGTGGCTTAATTGGGTTATTTTTACCTCAGTGGTGCAGGAGGAAGCACCTGGTCACCAATTTGATTTTAAATGGACTTTAATTAGTAAGAGACAGACAGAGACACGTTTTAGAGAGCGATTGTATTAATCGTCAGTCTAGCGCCATTTAATTGCTACTCTGTGCGTTTACAGTGTCTGGCAAAAAGACGACAAATTGGTGTGTGTAGGTACGAGCAGTTTCTTTGAAGCATCACTGTTTCTCTCATTGCTTAATTCTCTCATTGCTAATGAGGCCAAAACAAATCAGTGGATTTTATGTGTGTTCTACACTGCAGAATTCTGTGGACTGAAAAAAATGACAAATTGTGTTCAAGAAAAAATTCACCCCAAAAAAAACATTCTGTCAATATCTTTAAGGTCCAAAATGGTTTCTTCTGACCATTCTTGTCACTCTATACCTCTCTCTATAAAAGCGAGTCCAGCAGACACTGATGGGCAGCGTCTGCTCCCCTGTCTCGTGCCCAGCAGAGGACACGGGCCTGCTGTACAGACACCAGATTTACAAACCATTTAACAGCATTCGGCTACTCTTCACTGGTCAGTCTGGCCTCAGGAGGTGACTTGATCTACACATGCAACAGTGGGCATATGTCAATGGTAGATTAAGGCCTATCAATCTGATCCTCAGGTGTGTGTGTGTGTGTGTGTGTGTGAGACAGAGGGGGAACCAGGTTCAATCTTGTCATGTTGTTCTAGATAACAGCAGTGCCCGGCACACTCCAAAATCCCAGTTAGTTTAAAGACCCGGTGGAATCTTTAAGTCCACATCTGTCTGCCTCAAGAGTTCACCTATCTATGTGATAGTGAACTCATAAAAGATGACAAACTACGCTGACAGCACCATAAGAAGTGAAGGGCCCCTCATAAGGTCCAGTTGCACCACACACACACACCTAATGAAGGGATTTACAGAAGTGACAGTGGCTCTGATACAATATCTGACTACCTTGAGAAAAGTGTCAATGTGTAAACAAACAAACGTATCACAGTGATCAACAAATGTCAAAACAGGAACCATCATCAACCTTTCAAATTAGACATTTGACAGAGACGATGTATTGTCAGCTCAATGAAAATGAAACTAACAATGAAATTATGGCTTTTTATTTTTAACTTTAGCACACATTTTGCATACAGTTTTCTGTAATAAAATGGTTAATCTTGTTTTAGTTTTATCACAGAAATAATTTATTTAAAATTGGCAATAAAAGGCCTTCCATAAAAGTCCACTAATCAAAACCAAAAGTGAGTGACACCTGCACAGACCACAGTAAACAGTCAACAAACAAAATAAACAACAGATTCAAATGAGGAGATAATCTGTATGATTTAATTACTTCATCAAGCTTGATACTTAATATCAAATAATTGATACTAAATACAGTCTGTCATATACCATGCATTTCATTTTTTTGCTTCTCACTGATATTAAAACAGAATTTTGCTTTCTGAGGTACTATAAAATCACATTTATCTGTAGTCTTCAGCACCATAAACTTCACTGATTTGATCTGTGTCCATACCACACACACACACACACACACACACACACACACACACAGTCTCTGAGACATGATTCAACAGTAATAACAGAAACGTAACCTTTTCGTAATTTAAATGATTGAATCATTATATGCTTTATAAAATGTACAACCCAAAGCTTTATACAAACACACACACACCTTGCGGAGACACAGCTGCCTTAATACAGACAGAAAACCAATGTTAACCTGTTTAAAAGGCAACACGGTTTCTAATATGATCTCTCTCACTGTCTGACTCTTTTCTGTCTCTCTATCTCTCACTGTCAGTTAGTGAGGATGGGTTGAGCTGATAACACTATGGGTCACTTGCAGTATTATAGCCATCATCGATCTTGGCTCCGTGTCTCACCAGCCACTGCTGCTGTGTGTGTGTGTGTGGTCGGTGTTTTGTCTGGAAATTGTGCGAATGTGGTGTGCGTACAAATGTGTGAATTGTGTTCTGCCCAAGCAGGCAAGAGAAATAATCGACAGCACAAAAGTAACGAAACATATTATAAAATATGAGAAACAGAGGGAAGCTGAAGCATCTCTTTTGCTTACCATGAACATAACATAAACCTTTCATAAGCCTTAAACCCAAAAACTGTGTCCACATCAGCTGAAACATGAACTTACATTGAACTAAAAAAAAACAGAGACAATCCATTGTGTCATCATTTCAGAAGTCCACCACCTCACGACACCACGTTTGTGAAGAGATCAGATGAGGCTAGTTGGAAAAAGACAATAACTTAATCCATCACTTTGACAAGAACATAATAAATATGTGTGTGCCTCTGAAATTTGAAAACAAAATTGCTCCTACCCCCAATCCCCCACTCTGATACCCAAAGAGCATTCATCTGTACCCTTATGAAGTCACTGAGCCCTCCCAGGAGCCCAGTGTTCTGTGTGAGAGTCTGTTTGTGAATGCATGTGTTAAACAACAGTGACACTCGAACTCTGAGAGGCATGTTATGTGACTAGACTCTGTCAGGCCTGTAGCTACACATGTCTGTCTACTTCCATCTGGTCAGCTGACAATCTGACAACCCCGGTACCGCATGTCCAGACCAGTAACCCGCTCCAGGATTACTCCTGCAAAGCTGGGCCACCAAACACTGACCCTGCTCGCCCATGACTGACAGCCCGACACATTATGCCCATAGCTCAGAGCTTGTTTTAATGGATGCTTTGCTTGCGTGTGTATGTGGGGGATTTTATTTGCTATTTATAACTGCTAAGTGAGCTGATGTTGGCTGATGGAGACTTCTCTGAACCCATCATTTTGGACAATATCTTTAAACCCTAAATAAAAAAAAACCTAATATAATACTTGAAGTTAAATGTCAACAAATATGACATGATATTGGACATATTTGTCTAGTCTAAACAACTAGTCTGTGTTGGGGAAGCCTTGTACTGGTTAATAGTTGAGTTGTTTTTACCAGACACAAGTTTTATGGTTGTGAAGCTCAGACTTTCAACGGTTTAACCGGCAGATATTCAGATAATAAACAGGCTAACAGCTACAACCTTGTATTGCAGAAAACGCTCAAAAACAGCAATCTGAAGTCTGACAGTAATTGTCTGGAAATGTATTGTTGAAGGTGGTGAATGTGTTACATAAGATGTGTTTTGATGGCTGTAGCAGGATTGTTTTAAACAAGATGACTTTAAAAATGAAACTTTTTACCGAAGGTTTTACTGCGCTGTCAGTTAACAGACAGGAAACATGCTAGTGTTCTGCACTACAAAAGTCTTAATTTATCGATCAGCACTTGATTTCACAAACGACCTTGACTGACCCCAGCCCTACTTTTCATAGTGTTACATATCAAACAGTGTCTTCTACATCTAAAAATAGATTCACCTTTATACACGTCTCGGCGATTTGATTAATTATAACCTCCGATCGCAGGGACATGCACCTATTAATCAACTCTGACTAACCCACTTAAATAAAAGAACTCGTTATATAGTTATGAGCACATATTTTTAGCCCTCGTGTTTAATTCAATACACGCATAACTGTGTTTTTTATTTAACCATGGTGGGCGGCATCATCAAAATGTCATTATCGAAAAGTTTCCGCTAACAAAATTTGCACATTTAATAAGCAAATTATTTTAATGAAAAACCCTCATGCCAAACCAATTAGTAATGAATTATAATCTTATGATAAACGATCCTGTGCTGACAGCCGGGGGGGGGAACTGAAGAATCAAACATGAGTCATTTGATAATGAAGTTCAGAGGTGTTTGGAGTGGAGGATTGGATGAGCAGAGAGAACGGGCCAGTGGTGGCAGACCTCTCTCAGTGCTGACCTGCTTTGTTTGCAGTGCTGCCTGCTGGGATACGTCCTGTGGGCTATTTTTGGGCCACAGGTTTGTGCACTGACATGTTTTACGTTGTTGCATAGAAGCATTTCTGTCGTTTTAAAGGGACATATTTTGGCACAGATGCTTTTTTGCATTTTTGGGTGTAAACAGCTGCATCATTTAGAGTCAGTCAAATGATTTTGAGTTTTGTGCATTAAAGGAAAAAGGAAAGCGTACATTTTTGTAATGTTGTTTCTACTCCAAGTTGTTGACCAAATATAATCATTAACATTTAAAACCTTTTTTAGTGCATAAAACTTTTTAGTGCATAAAACAAAAAGTGTGATCTCTGATTGTATGTACAGTTAGCAACAGGCTACCCCCACAAAGAAATGTGTACAGCCGAACTTAAACCAATATAGTGAAGTCAAAGTCAACGAAGCAAAAGAAGCTGACGAAGGTGCCACAAAGAATAAAGAGAAAATGATGGTGCCAGGAGAACTTTTGTCAACATCTTTTGAAAACGTAGGCAGATAGTGATCGTTATCTAGATAGCTGCATTAATGGCACATGATATGGTCTGTTTCACTTAAGGCTACTTATAACGAGTCTATTTTTGCCATACCAACTTACAGTAATCATTTTCTCTTTTTCCACAATGACTCATTGAGCAATAAAGTTACAGCATGATTAAACAATCTGTGCCGTGACCCTTTTTTATGATTCATGCTCAAAGCGTGGCTCACTGGTACACCAGCCAGATATAAACTCACCCCAGTAAAACAAAAGAGCTATAAATAAAACCAGCACATCCCAGAACTGTCATAGGGGGTGAAAGGTCAACACATCTATTACTTATTTAACACACACACACTTATTTACATTTCATATTTGCACATATCATCATACCTGTACAAACACATCATACCTGGTCATACTTGATTGTCTATATTATATATTGTGTTTTTGCTATTTTGTAGACTGTCTATTCTGTATATTTGTATATTATTGTTTTTATTACCTGTGTCTTGTCTTGTCACTGTCATTCAACTGTTGCACTGTAGAGCTTCTGTCACTAGAACAAATTCCTTGGCAATAAAGCTCATTCTGATTCTGATTCCAAAACAATATCACGCCACACTATTGATCCAGTGTTGATCACACACGCCAAACTAAAGGCAATAAAACAGGAAAATCATGCGATCATGCCAGTTAATGGTGCTTTGGTGATCTGGGGCAAAACAGGAATATGAAAAGCACATTATGACATCACTCTCCTCTCCCATGATCTTTTTCTGTACCTCTTTCGAAGCGATATTTCTAATTCTTTCATTATAATGTAAAAATGTTGTCGCAGAGTACAATTTAATTCAATCGTAATTCGTGTTTTTTTAAATGTTGCATTGTTTCAATGATTTAGCATGTTGCTATGTGGTTGCTAGGGTGCTAAAAGGTGGTTACTTACTAGTCAAAGGTATTAATGTACTACTCAGGTACTACTCAGGTATTAATATCAATGTGTAATATCAATATCAATTAATATCAAAGTCAATGTGATTTTCACCTGTTTATCATCTGCCAGGTGAAAGTTATATGTCCCATTATTTAAAATGTAGGGCAAGCCAAGACTTTTGGAGAGAAAAATATGTAGTAACACCTCTCTTAACAAGCTACAGTATCTGAGATAACATTCATGTTTGTGAAGTTTAGCAGTTAAGCGGGGGAGTTTTGTTAAAACTCAAACCCCATGTACGAGCAACATTAAAAATGCTGCTTGCTTTAGCAAACCCTAAACAGACCAACAGAAACATTTTTTGCCTTTTATCTAATTAAAGATCTCTAAATTCTGTGTAATAATTCAGGTCCTCTGCGTGTGAGCTTTCTGTGTTTGTTCACACATGCTTGCAGTGCTGGCATTTTCCTGACTGACTGTTATCCTCTGCTAAGCATCCGTCTGGTAGTTGTTTCTCTCTCGCTCTCTCTCTTCCTGTTCCTCTGACAGCAGACAGGGATCATCCAACATTATGAGGTCACAGCTCGAAAGATTTCCCTGCAGAAGGACTGGATGCTGATTTCTGAGAGACTGGAACTTATCTACTTACTGTAAGCTCGCTCTCTCTGTGCTGGCTGCTTCATACAGAGCTGCGCCGAGAACTCGTAACGTGAACATGAATCTTGACCTTTCAGTGGGACACAGGAAGCAGTGCCTTGCCCGTGTATTTGGTCACATCCATTAGCATCTACATAGTCTACAACAGCAGAGCACCTGGACTCACTAACGCTTGCTGCCTGCAACACAGAACACTAAGTCTGCAACAGAACAAAGTACACGTGCAAACAATCACAAATGAAACAGAAACATGACAGGTAAGTTTAAACGATAAGACTGTGACCAGCTGGTGTGGTGCAGTGCTTAAAGACCCCATCAGATTGTTCCACAAGCAGTTTTCTTATTTTTTCTTATTACAGGGTAACCGGAAGGTTTCAGGTTTGATTGTCACAAGAACTGAATCAGAACGAGATCACACAGTGTGTCTGACGTTAAATAAACGTTAACAGAGGTTTCTATAGAAGTATTTCTAACCACCTGACCATCTGAGTAACGCATGTTTACAACAAATATCTCCTAAGCCAGATCTATAAAGAACATATCACTATAACTGACTGGAGGACATGCAGCACGTGGAAGGAGAAAGTTTAGAGGATTTACGCTGTTGTTTTATTCTGCTGTACTGGCCGGCTCCTGAGACAAGATTACTTGAAACCTGCTGGTTCAACATAACAATGGAAATATTAATCCTCTGTTATTTGCTTGATCTGAAGCCTCAGCATGCGCCATTTTGTATTCCTGTAACTTAGTAAAGTCATCAAAACACAAAACAACTGTGTTCACAGCTACACTTGGTTATTGTTCAGCCCTGCACCTTAACCAATATTGAAACCTTACTGAAGTAAATATTGAGAACAGTTCTCTAAAATATGAATCATTTATATACGGATATATAGTACGATTAAGATCTGATCTAAGAGACAACCACTGATCCTAGATCAGTTCTCTTTTACTCAAAAGTTCCCCGGCTGTGAGTGATGTCAAAAGCTAGGACACCACAGGGCACTGCAGCATGGGTAACAAGATATTTCAAAGGGTTTGTGTGTTGCCATGTCGATATAACTATAAGCGGGGCTGACTAACGGAGCTCTGGTAGCTGTTGCTAGGCGTCGGGGAACTTTCACAGTACAGACTGTTTCAGTGTGCCTCCGGTACAAGAACATTGTGATCTCACGACAGCAGGATGAACGTACAGATGAAAATCTGCGCTGTGAGGATTAATGCTAAATAAAGAACAGTTGTAATTCTGAAAAAGATACTTTATTTCATAAACAGACAGTGTGAGACTTAAATTAAGTCAATGTGCTGTAAATGTAGTGAATCAAACACTGTTTCTTTTTGGTTTATAACCTTAAAGTCAACAATGAGGCCAGGAAGTCGCGTAGGTCACAGAGGAAGCAAAGTCTTACGGATCCCAGTTTTGGCCCGGGACACATCCAGTCACAAATGCTTATATACTGTCATAAACCACCAATCCTTTGATACGTCTGTCTCATTACTAAGAATCCATATGCCTCTGGTATAACAGGAGCATTCCATGACACTGTCTTGACCCTTAAACGCGCACACACAACCTCGTCCCCATTAAAGGTGCGACTGCTTATTGACGGCAGGGTGCAATCAGGCCTCAGAGATCTGTCTGTAGCCGGCCGCCCGTTACAGCTGGAACGCAGCTCTCCTGCTGAGCAGTCAGAAAAGGTACATTCGCATTAGAGCAGGTGAAACCAATCAGTCTGGTCGCCTTATGCTCACTCTTCCATCCACTGGCACAGTAATTGCAGGCCAGCCAATCGGAGCTTATTAGAGAGTTTGGACTCTTAATTGCCTGGTGGTGGAAGCTGGATCAATGTTTCACTTATTAAAGACATTCTTCCTGTGTGTGTGTGTGTGTGTGTGTGTGTGTGTGTGTGTGTGTGTGTGTGAGTGTGTGTGTGAGAGTGTGTGTGTGTGTGTGTGTGTGTGTGTGTGTGTGAGTGTGTGATGACACACAGAGCAGGTCGTGCACTGGAGCTGATAGCTTTGAAGAGCGTGTTCTCGTTCATGCTCCTCAGACTTTCCTCGCTTACACCTCCCGTGTCCCGTTTTCCTGCTTGGTCTTTCTTTCCTCCTCACCTCTCTCTCCTGACCTCGACTCTTGCTGAGGTGTTGGACAATCAGCTCAGGGCTGTTGAATTGCTGCACTGAGCTGAAGAGATTTCGGCATGGCCACAGGAGAACGGGCTAGTGAATCAATAAGGACAAAATCAATAGCACTTTCAGACTGCATTTTTCAGACAGCCGCCGGTTGCCTTGGTCAAATCCTAATGGTATTTTTATTTTTATTAAGAATGTTCTCATTAGAACACAGTTACCTCGTCACTCATTAAAAATCTGAAGTGGGTAGAAGGAAATGAGCTCTTATTAAATCTTCTGATCCACAAGTTCAGCTGAGCTGCTAAGAGATTTCATCAATTCAGATGACTGATTTGAAATTTATATTTCATGCATTTAAACCTTCTGAGGCTGGTGAATGAGAAGTGCTGTTCTTATTTGTATGGGACATTTTGGGTGATGTACTGATGACATCTAGTGGATGGAATGTAATAATACATTGGGCAGAGAGCTGTTTAAGGCAGCGGTTAAACTCATGCCCTCAGAATGCCCAAAGTATTACTGTGTATGTTTATAATATGAAACTAATCATCGATCATCTACAACAGGGCTGCTTTCCTACTTACATTTACCTTTTGATTTATTCAGTGACATACAAAAAAGAATGAACAATTAATTTAAAGAATACACAATTAATTTATCAAAGAAGGTAAAATTGATAGAACATTTCCAACACCAAAAATGTCAACACAAATTTCCAACACCAAGTTTCAAAAGTAAACCAGAACCGTACAAAACTAGAACAGTACTGGAATTGAAGAACAGTAGAAAAAGGATTTTGTTTCAGTAAATAGTCATATAGTAATATAGAAAGTGCCTTTGTTAATGGTTATGAATTCAAGTAGTTGTGATTGCGTCATTCTTTAAAAGACTGTAAAAGCTGGGCGGTGTCCGTGATGCTCCACTGACAGGACAGCAAATGTAGATGTTGTGCTGGCTGGTGCTGCTCATTGATTGTTTGTATTTTCAACCCAGTCTAAATGGTTTGCATCATATGTCATTAATTGTTTTTCTGGAAAAGGTTGGTTATGAAGTTATACTTGTGGTGCATGGTCAAACTGTTAGTAACGTTTTGTATATCAATGTGTGCGGATGTTTTTTCTGTACCTGTTTGTGCCGCTGGAGAACAGCATCGACTAACACCTTCACACCCAGAACTGTGTGAAACAGGGTGATCATTTATTTTACATTTCATTTTAAGTGTTGCACTCTTGAGTTAAACACTAGACTAATTCTTTATCAGTGCATGTGTAACATTCAGCCATTAGATTCAAGATTACATTGATTTCCATATAACCATGAACGCTCACCGCATTTCACATTTCCCGCGCCGTCTCTGACGTCATCAGGTCAAACGCGTTGGCGCGGTGGTTATTAGTTATTATATTAAACTTATTTCTTAAGTCCATATCCCAGATGCGTCAACAGAAAGGATGTATTGAATCAATAATATTGAAAAAAAAATAAGCCGTCACTGGCTTCGTTTAAATATCCAGTAATATCCACTGGCGTCTTAAAGACACATGAGCCCCTTTTACTACAAACAACACAACAGCGTAGCCATACGCTTACTGGCGAGTTCAATGTGTTGATTTTAAGAAAGGAAAAATTCATATTGTTGTAATTATCTCTGTGTTGCATCCTTTAGCTGTATCTGCACTGTCATTTTGTGTATTTATGTTTGTTCCTCATATATACGCAATGTCACAATGTTTGGCATGTATTGGATGTACCTACCACTGGATGTCAGTGTTGCTCAACCCAACCGACCCTTTCGTTCCCAGTATAACCTCATGAGGACATACTGACAGTGTGATATTATAGGAAGGACCCCATAAGGATCAGAGTTCACAGTTTCACAGTTATAAGAACATTTCCCCAATATTTACATTAGGTAACAAAAACTTTAAAATGTTTTTTTTTAATTTTCTAGGAGCTTTTAAAACATCCAGTTTGTTTTTTAATTATTGTATTAATGTTGTTTTTTGTTAAAGGAACTTCTGTAATGTTTATAAAATGTTCCACCAACTACTTGTCAAAAAAGTTGTACAAACGTTACTGCAAGAACATTTCTTGATAACTTTAGGAGAACTTTTAGAGAATGTTTCCTGTTAGCTGGGCACTCCTGTTATATAACCTGCAGAGATGGCAAAATTCTGTAAAAGGTTTTATTTGTGTTTAGCCAAAGAAAGGAACTCATACATCTGACATGACATGAGGACGAGCCTGTTTATTTTTTGGGTGAACATTTCTTACAAACCTAATACACCTTCAAAAGCATCAATCTGATATTGACACCGTGATGTTTTGTAATATTAAGCATCAAACACTGTGTGAAAATCATGTATAACTACAATAAAAAAGACAAACTCTTCTTATCACTTCATTTCTATTGGAAACTGTAAATTAAAGCATGTGGGCAGGAGGAGGAACGCTATTTATTTAGATTTGTGTCTAACAAGTGAAAGCTGTTTCTATGACCCATAATGCATTGCAGGTGGTCAGCTAGCAACTCAGGAAGCTCTGAACAGATAAAGGCTGGGTGGCGACCCGCCCTGATCCCCACAATTAGATAATCCAGTTCATTACATCAATTAAATCATGTCCTAGAAAAAGGGGAAAGTGAATTTAGGATGATCAGTGTAAAACTGGGAGCATAAATGAATTGGGGTTACAGTACATGGTTCTCAACAGCGCAGAGGTTTACTGTATGCACAAACAAATACAGTACGTAGATCACATGTAGGGGATTAATTCACTACATTATATTTGTCTTAGCTGATGCATCTTTAAATGGAAACATTGTATTTAAAAAGGCAACCTTGTTTCTGAAGTGAGATTAATTAAATATTCAACTATGGAAAGCTAATTCACAGGACTGAAAAGTCACTCATTGTTACATGGTTGGAAAGTCTGCACTTTTATATCAGTCACTCTGTAAAGTCATTCTTTGTGGTGTATTTGAAGTCATACAGCTACAGGAAAACCTTCAAACAGCCTTTAAACAGAGAAAGTAAGGCTTAATTATCGAACAAATTCGTATGCATTCGCATACAAAAACACACACTCAGGCTTAAACCTTTTGCAATTCTTGGATTTAACCATGTTTGAGAACTTTTAATAGATAGAGAGAAGTAAAAATGCATAAATCCACAATGTACAACAATATTATTAGTGATTTTTTTGTGATATTTGCGCATTCTGTAGTTTGAACAAATATTTGAAGAAATATAACATGTAAGTATTAAAGTTTGTGTTTTAGACCTGATTCACACTTTCAATCATGTATATTGTAAAGGGAGTGCTGGTGTTACTTTTATAAGCGATTGTGTGTGTTTGAAGAGTCCTATTGGTAAATCCATTGGCTAAGCAATAGCTATAAAACCAGAATATCACAGATATTTTTATTTTTTACTTGGATCAGTAAACAACCACCTAGTAACCAGCGACACGCTATAAACCACTCTTAATACCATAGCAACCAGCTAGCAACCACAAAGACATCATAACAGTGATCTTTGACAGGCAAAGTCACAGTCTAAAAACGTCAAAATCTCAATCTATAATAGCTATTCTACTCCCCGTCTAACCAGAGCTAGTCTCTGAAGTACTGAAAGGCATATAACATAGACAGGAACAAACACATAGAAAAAACTATGAAAACAGAAGTGTTTGAGATCACTGTAAAACCTCTTTTACTTAACAAAAATCCAGACGAATGCTTTCATTTATTCTTCACAAAACAGAGAGGCTGAAATATGCTACCGTTTAAAATGAGAACAATGAGGAGCGGTGAGTACAGGTCACAGATCACACCATCAAGAACACTTAAGCTGCAACAATAACGCTGCATGTCAGGAATCTGACGGAGGGAAACAGAGTGATTGGGATCAGTCAGAACAGTCAGAACACAATAGCAGAGTGTGTTTGTGATTTGGCTGAAAGTGTTTGTGGCATCACAGGTATGTGTGGAATCAACATTCATCGTTTAACTGATCAAATGCGTGTGTATGCGATGTCCTCCGGCGGACTGGAATGTGCCTGTCGCATTGCTCGCATCTGATTGAGGCCTGATGGCTAAATGAGGCGTGACGACGCAGGCGGCGTTGCATTTTTGGTGGGGGGGTGAGCGTGTGTGTTTGTGTACCTGTTCTGTACTGGATACGACAGTAGGTCAGCGGCAGAAAGCAGGAGAGATAGTTTGATTGTTTCAGTGCCACAGCAACCTGCCCGTCGGCCCGGCGACAGACAGTCTCATGACATCACAGCAGCAAGAAGTGTGTG
>JAZGTI010015084.1:0-13663 GCA_036877585.1 Botia kubotai
CACCATTGAGATAAAATCACATCCTGCATTTATAGACTTACCTTCCCATTCCTGCCTGTGTTCTCCATTAGCACACTGTAATCTATAAGACTACCCATTAACGCTTCATTGACTCAATTTACACCATACACATCTGTCCAAAGGTCCCTCTTGTTGGTTTTAATCACAGTTACTGTAGCGGATATTAACTCGCAGATAAGTGTAATGTATGATATTAATAACGTCACAAATTTAATCTCCTGGTGAAACAGGATTGTATACTCGGTCAACCTAGAGTAAATAAAATGGCAATTTAAAATACTGGCTCATTGTTTTGGGTTCCCAAATCAATTTGGCTAAGGCAAATTCATTTCGAATAATTTTGTTATTTTATCTCAATGCAAATCCCAATTCAAATGATAATTGAATTTACAAATTTGTTTGAGTATATATTGCATTTTAGTCATAAATGCAATTATAGTTTAGATGTGTAAGATGATATTTCTATAAAAATATGTATGGAATATCAGATGACTTAATTTCCTCATCAAATTACACATTTCATTAAAGATATCTAATATTTAGCACAAAGAAATTAAGCAATGTGTATACATTACATTAAAAATGAATTTGGTAGACATTACTAAACATACAAACATCTCTGCTTGGTTCCTCTTTGATCCTATAGCTCAGAGGTCTGCTCACGAGCTGCCCATGGTGGAGAAGCAGGACATGGAGTCTTGCTCAGTTCTTGGAGGTCAGCAGATGATTCTCACTGGCCAGAATTTCAGTGCGGATTCAAAGGTCATCTTCACAGAGAAGACTCATGGTAAGCACTGAAAAACTGATGTGATATTAATGATGATTGGTTCTTGATTGGTCCTTATTTTGTTCTTTAAGTATAAACAGCTAACAGAGAACATTCTCAGAACAGTGACTAATGTTCTCTAAAAGTTCTCTAAAAAGTTAATCAAAAATGTTCTTGAAGTAACATTATTGCAACATTTTAAGTGATATATATATATGTACACACATATATATATATTATATATATCAAATTGACATTTTGAATGTTCCTAGAACATTATAGACTTACCTGTTCCTAGAACATTATAGACTTAAATGTTCTAGGATATAGAATAAATGTTCTATATCCTAGAACATTTTGCTGTATAGGGTTCTTAAATTGACTCTTACATTTGATTCTTGTGGTTAACAAATTCGTTCCTGTTTCCTTGTATAGGAATGTTTTTTCTAAAGCAGAACTTAAAATATGTTCTTACTAGAAATTAAAAAGTTCTCCAATGACAGTAAGCTGTAAAACAACACATGTAAAACTGAACTGTAACCCATTAGCTTTAGGCTGTCAGGTTTTACTGTTGTCCTTTCATTGTGCACACTTTGTGTGTTCATCTTTTTAAGGCACCAGTTTTTGTGCTTTTGTTTATTTTATTTGAGTCACACAAATTTACCCATCAACAATTATTATGCATTATTTAAGAGACAAAAGGCCAGGCTTTACTGTCCCTTTTTTGTGTTGTTTTAGCTGGCGAGTGTTGATGAGTGTGCTGCCTTTGTGTTCAGTGACACATGTTAAGCAACTCTTATGTGTTGTCACCCCTAATTGGTTGAAAAAAAATGAACGGTGCACCAAAATTAATTAGGTGGAATTAGGTGGTTCTCTCTTCCTGTTTCCCTTTTCATGAGTCAAGGACACTCAGATGATTTGTGCTTGAGCTCAACAGCCACTTAAATAGTATAATTACACATATATCTATATATTTACATTCACGCATTTGGCAGACGCTTATCCAAAGCAGCTTACAGTTCAAGTTATATAAACGTTCAAGTTATACATTTTGTCAGGACATGTGCTCCCTGGGAATCGAACCCACAACCTTTGCTGTTTGTGCAGGTTGTGGGTTGATTTCCAGGGAGCACATGCTTTAGACACACACAAACTCATCTGTGGACGAACCTTTACAAATGACAGAACCGCAACGGCCTTTACCCCACTTATATTTGAATTGTGACCTTTCTAATCCATTTCACTCATATTTGCATGAAGTTTTAGATTTCTGATAGAATACAGCGACGGCTTCATTTGCAAGCAGTGCCTGATCTACGTAGCTTCTTAGCCAGTTCCAATTTCAATGTCATTATCAGATTGATCGACGTGTTTTTCGCGGTTTAAACTAAAACGCAACTTGCTCAGCCTGTGCAATGGCTTTATTATTCGATTAATGGGTCAACCCCTCTCTTCCTATCACCAGTCCAGCTTCATTCAGAAATACATCACTTGCTACAGAAGTAATAGGGCATTGTTCAGATCACGAACAGTTTAGCCTCCGTGCAAACTGAAAAGTTCTAGGCAGAGTAGTTGTTTTCATGCTTCCCGGCTGA
Source organism: Botia kubotai (assembly GCA_036877585.1). Classification (NCBI taxonomy): domain Eukaryota; kingdom Metazoa; phylum Chordata; class Actinopteri; order Cypriniformes; family Botiidae; genus Botia; species Botia kubotai. The sequence goes on from JAZGTI010015084.1 coordinate 2,383, forward strand.
TTTACGAGAAGGACGTTTGTGGAGTGTGTGTGTGTGTGGAGAGATTATTGTGTTGTACGCGTGGAGCATGTTGCCTGCAGGTGTCATTGTTATGACTCTCCCTCACACTGTGTTCTTTCATGCGTGCTCGGCCGCAGATGGATTGTGTGTGTGCTGCGACTGCTCTCTCTTATTGATGGGGGTTTTCTGCCGTGGACAGGTGGCAACTGGCAGTTTTGCTCGCAAATAAAATCTTGTCCCAGCTTTGTGGTTAGAAAGTGGTACTTCGACTGTCCTTGTAGCTTCTTTTTTTAGAATTTTATTTTTATTTCTCCCCTTATTCTCCGTGTTGTCAGTTTGTTTGTCTGCAGCCATTTTGAGTCAGTTTTATTGATGTGTGTGATGTGTCGTCTAGTTTGTGTTTGTTTGGGTAGAATGTTCGGCTCTGTTTATTGATTTGTTGGGTGCTTGAAGTACTTGCCAGTTTACATGTCCCTGTCATGGTGTTTAGTCTATCAATTCAGGAGTGACTCATAGTCATTTCTGGGGCAGTTTTTGATGTTGATTTTCAAGGGTTTTATAACCCTCTTTCTCTCATACGTACCTGTGTTTTCATGAGTGCATTATGAAGTATTTGGACATTTAAAGGACATTAAATCATCTGTACTCCAAGTAATCTTAGTTGTAAGACAAGGTTTAGCAGCATCTGATGTATGCAGATGCAACATGATTTGATGGTTTGAAAGTTCATTTTTATTAGCTTAAGTGTTCAAATATTTAACTTTCTTTTTCATTTGTACTCCACATGTGGAACAAAACAAAAAAACAGAAGGGGTATTGCCTTTGTTTTGCAGTGTTTCTCTCCCTGACAGTGTGTTGTGGAGCAGTTTGACTGTGAAATCTCTCAAAAATAGGAGACAGCTGTCTTTGGCCAAAGTTTCGTTGGCTCTAACTGAGTGGGCTCTCCACTGAGAACTTTCACTCTCTAAGCCTCTGTGCCTAATTATAAGAAAAAGCAAAAATGAACCCTTGGGATTCTGATGAGGGCGCTTTGGAACAAACTGCGAACAAACAGAACGGCCAACGAAGAAGCACTCATCACCTGTTTCGGGTGAAACGGAGCAGTTTGATCATAAAACAGTTTTTAAGACGTTGTCCTGGCACGGCGTGTGGAATCCCCCTCGCTAGTGCTGACTCATTTCAGCCGCATGCGTCTCATTTTCAATCCAATGAGGGGTTTCCCGCGCGTTGCCGAGATACGATACAAAATCGCTCCTTGTTTAATGACTAAATCGGTTGGAATGTTACAGTATGTTCTGCACTGATTTAGACATTGAATATTGTGACATGAACTGTCACTATTTTCTATTTAAAAGCCCCTTAGACTAAAGTTAACTTAGGCTGCCCAAAATTCACATTATGGAGATGAAAGAGAATATTAACATTCTATTAATATAGTCTAAACAACTTTTGATTGCATACTTTGGTATTTTGGCAAATCAGAGCACAGTTTGAGACATTGATGAGATCTTATCTAAAAGCCTAGAGGAGACACATGAGATTATTGTGGTCCTTTTGAAGCAGGAGACGTTAGCAAAAAGCTCCATTTGGCTCCATCCGTTTAACACTGGAATCCGTAACTTCTGCCTCTCTATCGCCACCTCTGTTTGAAACATAAATTGCAGGTTACTTTACATACTTTTCTTTATGTAATTTGAAGTCAAACGAAGCCAAATTGACATTTTTCTGAGAAATCGTACCGACAGCTCAACTTATAAATCAATATCAATATAAGCTTATCGTTGCGAATTAGTGTAAGGTAAAGAGACCGGTACCTGTGTACCAGTTCAGTAAATGATGTTTGTTAATAACTGACGCAACCTCTGTTGTATAGGAACCAGTCGGTAGGCGAGAGATTATGCAAGTACCCCTGTGACAGATTAACTCAGACGCCCACGTTTACCTGTCATAACAATGCAGCTGAGTTGAGTCATCAAGATAAAGTGATGTGTGCCTGTGAGATTGTCAAAACATCACAATCAAGGGGAACAAAATCAAAGCAAAACCTGTATTTCCCCAAATGAGTTTGACATTTCATGACATGAGTACATGCGAAAGACTGTGAAGTTGTTACTCATTTACTAATTTACTGATTGACTAAATGTGTGATGTATAAAAATACCGGCTCCTTATTTTTAACTAGCACTGACATTTTCCAGAATACATTAAATAATGAATAGCGAGCGAAAGTTAACACATTTAATTTCAAAAGTAGTGCTTTGAATTGCTGAAACAGGACGAGAACAGAATGAAACCGCTGTCATGTCAAATGATGTGAATGTGCAGAGGGTGTTAAATAACATTCAATTAATTACCTAAATGACTTCTGAGATCCCATGAATTTGATTAACAAACAAGTTTCAACTTTATCTGGACAGATGGGCAGCAAATTTGGGAATCGGAAGCCACGGTTGACAAAGACAAAAGTCAGGCGGTAAGTCCAGTGGCGGCATGTTGTGGATGACTGAAGGTCTTCCTGTTTGTCTATAGAAGCTGCTAATAAAAACGTATGTGTTCACAGAGCATGCTGTTCATTGAGGTGCCTCCATACAGAGACCCGTCCATTTGTCATTCGGCTAAAGTGAACTTCTACGTCATAAATGGAAAACGGAAGCGAAGTCAGCCTCAGCATTTTACCTACGTGCCTCTACCAGGTACGCGAGGTATTTTTGCTACTGTGCCTTTAAGACCTCTGTGTGTAAATACTAAATGGATGCTAATGTTTAAACAGGTGGTCAAATGTTAATGTCGTAAATGTGTCTGATCAAGGAAAATCCTGCTTTTCTACGATATATGTCCCATTTAATGTCTAAACAGTTGTCAAATTTAGACTTTAAGTTTACCTTCATAGTCATTTCCTTCATTTTCCTCCATTAGTTCCATCGATTAAGACAGAGCCAGTGGATGACTGTGAATCCACGCAGGTGAGATATTCCATGACACAGATTCTGGGGGTGTCTCCCCAGACCTACTATAACCCACGCGGGGTCATCACCCCAGACAGTGGCCTGGTGCCTGCCCTTGTCCCCTGCCAGCAGGCTCGTCTGGGTGTGTCTCCTCCAGACCACCGCTTTCAGCAGCAGAGCCCAGCTGTAATCTACCCACGTCCTGGAAAGGGCTTGGCAAGCAGTCCCTCTATATACTCTCAGACAGGAGCCTCCATTATGCCAGACTCCCATCGCTCAGTGCTGGTCCATACAGGTTCCCCAGCCCAGTCCTCTCACCTGGGTGGCCAGCATCCTACCAGCCAGCATCCCTCAATCATCCAGTTCTCTCCCACCAACCACCACCTGCTCAGAGGAGGAGATCCTACCGCACCACCCCCGGAACATCAGCACATTATTTATTGTGAGGGTTACAACCAGCATGGGGCTCACGCTGCAGGAGCCAACCGCTCCCCAGCCCCTGCTCAGGCACCCCAGCACCCCCAGAATTACCCAACAGTCATCCAACAGCAGCCCTTCGTGCAGAGGGTGGCCAAAGACAGGTCACCTCCTCTCCAGGTGGAGCCCCAGAGATGTTCCTCCGCAGAAGAGCAGAGCACCAGCACTCCTGGTAGAGTCACAGTGAAGCAGGAGAACCTGGACCAGGCATACCTTGATGACGGTAGGTAAACAACTGTTTACTGTATTTCACTAAAGCACAATATGTTATTCATATATTTGATTTCACCTTGATCGTTAAAATGTTTAATCATTTAATAGACTGTACTTTTCTCAAAGGTTTCAAACATAGTATTAAAAAAACGTAGAGATATCAGATTTTGCAAACAGTCATTCCATCAGATACGTTGCCTGACACAGAGATCGTATATAATGAGTTATTTTCCTGAGCACATTAAATGCATTCTGACAATGACAGGGAGAGTTTTCTTGTCACGTTTTCTCAACGTTTCAGTTTTCCCTTTCACTCACATTTTTACTCCTTTTGAAAATTAACCATGGTTTACTACAGTGTCCTATGTTAAACTGTGGTATTTGTAGAAAACAAAAACACAAATTTACCATTATACTACTACAGTAACCATATTTGAACCACAACAGGGTAAAACTATTACCAAAAATGTTAATCAATATAGGCCAAAACTATTACCAAAAATGTTAATCAATTTAGGCCAAAACTATTACCAAAAATGTTAATCCATTTAGGCCCCTCCCCCTCTTTTTATACAGAACAAATGTGTTTATGTAAAGCTGCATGAATCAAAGATGGATTATTTATGTCTGGTATTTGTGTACCCTCTTTTCATTACACAGGAACAGTTAAACAGCAATTAATTAGCGGTGTGTTTTATTTTTACTTTGCTTCAAAAAAAAACTGTCAAGTTTAAACGTCGGTATGGCAGTTTCTCGGGGTCACATTCTCCTGTGTCTTCATAACTTTACATGCAGGGGGTTTTTGTGCCTTTATCTGACAGGAAAATGGGTACTTTTTCGAACTCAAGAATTAAAAAAAAGAAAAAAAACAAAGCCGCTCCAAAAATTCTTGGACATGTTGACACTGTTATGATTCGCAAAACAAGTGCCATGGCAACCCATTGTCAGAAAGTGTAAAGGGCTGCCGGGGAGAGCTGGGGAAAGCCTTTGTGTTTGTTATGCTTGGCCGGGGCTTTCCTATGGCCCCGCGCCCCCAATACTGCCGGGGGAAGCCGCGAGAGGAATAACTTTATTTCCACAGGTCGCACTTGCCAATCTTAAGCACAGAAGTCCTATTCGCAGCTGGTGCAGTTCCTCCGAACTGCATTCTGATCGGAGCGCGATACTGATGGGCGGGAGACTGCAGGAAAGGGAAAGAGCCGTGTTGGATGGAAAATCTGAAGCAGATAGGATAGGGAGCCAAAGATGGAATTTCTTCAGGGTTACTCTAACAGGGCTTCCCTGAGTAAACAGCAACGCGGTAACTGGAGCCACATTAATAGAGAATTTCTGTTGGGATGCCCAAGTCCTATAACCTTTGATGTTTTAATAACAAGGTGCGGGTTTTAAAGCTCTCTAATGAATCTCTGTTGCACCCCCGTTTTCATATCCAAGAATTTCTGGTAGCGCCATTACAGTTTAACATTACTCTTAGTGTGCTGGCATTCCCTCATTAAGGGCCCCAAGGCAAGACAAACTGCTGAGATGTCCAAACTCTACCGTAGAGAAAAACAACAGCCACAGAGAACACACTACACTTACTGAAATTTCAGGATGGTGTGGTGTAAAGCTTAGGACTGTAACCCGGAAGGTTCTTGGTTCGAGGGCCACAAGGCTGATGGCCTAGGGCTCACAACCCTTAAACATTGGAGGGATTATACTTGTAACTGTCAATGCTGCTTAATTCTGTAGTGATCTTTTAGCAAGGCGTGTTGTTCACCACATTGTGTTGCATTGCCACTTTTTCTACCACCTAGATCAATGAATACACAAACTGTTACATGAATACATCAACTAGTTAAAAGATTCTGCACAAAGTGATGCCTGCTCCACCCAATAGCACCAGGGGTGCAGACGAGTCCCAGGTTCTTGAGAACAAGTAAGATAACAACCACAAAAAGTCCCAGTGCAGAGATGTCAAGGTGTAGTGATCCACCCACTAACATCACATCGTTTGATGTCCTCCAGGACCTTGTCACAAAACGACTTGTGATATGAGTCATGCACTGAAGTCTGCCTTGCTCATGATTTCGATGGTGGCTTTTGAAGGGGTATCAGGGTTTCTGTGGTTGGCCTCCTGTAAAGAAACCGTACCTCCATCCATTTCGTTATGAACCTGCAGTTTTTGCATTTCTCAGTAGCAAGAATGGAAGCCAGGTGTTTCTGTGTAAATGCTAGACTTTATCTAAACAACGTCTGTTGGTAGGAATGAAAGACCCTTTTTTGGGTGTGCTGGTGTGTTCAAAAGGCTTCTTAACAAGCTTAACCAGTAAGACGTACTTGGTCAACCAGCTTTGGCAAGTTTTAGCAATGCTAAAATATCTAAACCAATATCTAAACCACAAGAAATAACCAGCATTATGTAACCATCCTATGTAAGTCTTTTCAGTTGGGCAGGGCAAGGCTTCTCAAACTTTCCTTTATCTGCACACCATTGATTCTGGGTCATCTCCACTCCTGACCAAGTATTATCCTTCAGGTAAACGGCCAAACTGGCCTAGAGTTGTTAGGGCTCAAAGTTGGCCAGTGCTCAACTGCCTCATCCTAGATTGCCTTCCCAGGCTGGAACTGAAGCCGGAGGCAACATGAATTGAAGTTCTTCCAGTTGGGGAGAGCAACAGGAATAATTTAGATAGAGCACGTAAGCAATGCACATTAGTTTCAGATCACTTGCATCCAGCTTTGGATTGTGTGTGTGCCAAACCGTTGAATTTTTGGCTGTGAAAACGGTATTCCGATAAGATAAAGTTGTGTATGAAATAAGCAACAGGTTTTTAGACTTAGAAGATGAGAGACGAGGCGATTTCTAGAGTTTGGCTTTACTCTTTCTAAATGGTGTGTATGTTCTGTTTCAGAGGGCGAAGCAGTCAGACCTGTGGTGTAGACTCTTCCTGTCTGTTTTTGCACTGTAGCTTTATTATTCTCCAGCCGGTGGCCGCCATCGCACAACACACACACACCTATAGACCACATAGTGTGTCTGTTCACTTTCTTCAGCACTCACTTTGTTGCTATGCATATACTATGTCCCACTTCTGAACACACGTTCACATTATTCAATTAATCATACCATAAATTATAACCCTTAAATAATAACTTTAACCCTTTTGTATTTTAGGTTAATAAAGTTGGTTGTATTTATGAATCATTTTAGGGATGTGCAGGAGGGTTTGTCAGATTTTGTAACTGATGAGGACAATTTCATCAATGTTTAAATAAGTAACCACTCTCTGTACCACCAACACAACCCCCCCCCCCNACTAAGTACTATGTTCTGTCTTGCTTTCTGCATTAGTTTGTAAACAAGCTCTCTGATTGGTCAAGGCTGTTCCAGCCAGACACTGACCTACTGTATTATAGGGTCCAGCCTGTGCACTTCCTTCACAGGTTTAAAACCATCGATGTGTGCCAGCCATTCATGGATTTTCCTATAAGCACTCTGTACTATCCTCCTGTATACTCACTATCAATGTATAGTTGTCATGTTACAGTTTTTACTGTTAGCTTTAAATGATGTTTGCCAAGGGATTTGCCATGAGATTTAATTGGTAAAAAAATACCAATTGAATTAAAGATCACACAATCTAGATCTAAGTGACAGAATGGCATAGAAACTTCCACCCAGAACACCCCAGCAACCACTTAAAAACACCCTAGCAACCACATAGCAATGCACTACAAAACACTTAAAACGCCTTAGCAACCAGCATGGCAGCCAACCACAGCACCATATTTTTGCATGGACACGCACCACCCACAGTTTTACCCAAACAGAATACAAACTTCAGTTTCTTACTGCTTTTACAGTAAAATCCAGCATCCCTGCTGTTCAGATAGAAGTTTTTTACCAGGAGATTTTCACCCTGCGACGGCTGCGGCGCCTCATGCTCAGTTTTTAACTCCTCTGATAAAATATCTCAGTATCCTGCCGCTACCAGTAGATTCTCTCTCATCTGTTCTTCATTAGCCTCAGAGGGTCCAGACAGACAGACACACACAGACAGACAGACACACAGACACAGACAGACACACACACACACAGACAGACAGACAGACAGACACACACACAGACAGACAGACAGACAGACACACACAGACAGACACACATACAGACACACACACACACCCACACATACACAGACAGACACACACACACACACACACAGACAGACAGACAGATTTCCACATTAATTCCCTCAGCTGGTGTTAATGTGCCATTTCTCTTTTTACACAATCACATTTTTAAAAAGGGAAATCATTTTAATCAGGAAGTTCCTTCTAACGTGACCTCTTGCCACTGTTTGTCACTGTTTGTCTTTCAGTTTAGTTCGTTTAATTCTTGGTTGGAATATTAGTATCAATGTTGTTTGATCTGCGTGTTTACCACACTTTACTACATCTTGTAATTTCTTCATTTTTTATAGCACTACAATGGTGCGCTCCAAAACAGCTCAGGTCCAACAGCTTCTCAAGGTAGAGCCGTCCTGTTTGCTACCATGTTGCATTGCATTATTTATAATGATCAGTCTGATGCAAGCTGAAGTATTATGTTTCACTCCCAGTTGGGCACTTTTAAAGGTGAATACTTATTTACTTTATACAGATTATTCAGACGGACCATCAATAATTCAGTCAGTCCCATGTCCAACACATTGCACTGCAGCTATGGCAACGCTTATTATTTCAAGCCCTTAGAAAATCAACATCCTAGGCCTGTTATTTCAGCCTGCGGATCATAAACACGTGTGCTTTGTGTTTGTGCAGATTAATGAGTGCTCAGCTACCGGGGGAATGTTCACCAAACGTTGGCTAATGTTCTCTAAAAGTTCTTTTATATAAAAAAAATAATCTTCCAATAACTTGGTAGAACGTTTTTACTAACATCTTATTATTAAATTAAAAACAAAATTAAAAACATTATTCTTCAGTAGTTAGTGGAATGTTATAAAAATGTTTTTAACAAGCAATAACATTAATACAATGTTTAAAAACGCCTAAAGATGTTCCTAAAACTTTCAAAATAACATCTGTAACATTATGGTTACTTAATGGAAATGTTTACAAACACTTCCAGCTAAAATTGTTAACAGTGTGACGGTGCGATGTTAAGGATGTGGCCAGTCAGGTTAGACCACATTATCTTCATGGAGTTCACACATAGCACAGTAAGCAGAAGTTCAGAGTTCAGCAGAGTCGAACTGATGTTGTGTCATTTGAATGTTCACTTTCAATGCTTTTCTCAATAGTGTGCTTGTTTTTATCTCTCTGTGGTGGTTTCTTTGCATTTGTTTACGTTTTAAAATACCTTTTCCTATCCCAGCTTAATCTGGATAGGTTTAAGATGGTAATAAGCACGTCATTTGTATTTTGAATCCCTTGGAAAGTGCAGACACTGTGGGGCTATCCAAACATTTCTCTGTTTGAAAATCTATCCAGCAGTTTGACATAACAACATTGGCTTAACCAATGAGAGAGGTTTGGGGTGGAGCTTTCTGTTTATCCTGACCAATGGCGGAGGTAATAGTTTGTTGCTGTAGATTTCTCAAATCTTTTTTAAGCTGTAACAAGTTGCATGTTGCTGCTTCAGTGTGTGTTAAATTACTTTAAGTACAGCCTTTAAACTAATAATATCTTTCACTTCTGTTTGGCCTCTGTATTCTTCTGTCACTTCTGTTTGGCTTTGACTTCTGTATTAACATGTACGTTTTAGGGTTAGTAATCGCCTCGTTGATGCTCATTGTTGTGACATATACTGAACTCAAAGTAATTAAACACTAGGTAAACAAAGTATCGCAGGTGTTTTCCCACATTCAAATGATTTGACATTACCTGCGACCTTTGGTAATGTCTGGGTTGTGGCTAGTCTAGAGTTTGTGTGGTGTTGTGATTGTGCTAACAGCCCCACACATCCTGCAGCTATTCTTAGAGTGAAGAGGCAGTAAAAGTTTCCATTTGTGCCCCCCTGTAAACGTAAAGCAGGAAGTGATGGCCAATACTAGCGCTTCAATGAATCTGTTCTGCCAATGCAAAGGCGCACCCCGTCCCCCTGCTGGAAGCTTGTTGTCATAGCATCTTGACGTGACACCAAATATTAGAAACTGACCGTTACTTAGGAGAAATAGAAGTGAAATTGAATTAGTATTCAAAATATGACAATGATAATGTTTCACTGTAATTAATATGTATATTAGAACGTTTAATACATGTTTTAATGATATAATGTTATTTTTTATTAGATTTTATTACTTAATTACGTGCATTTAATTATTGTTCACATACATAACATAATCTGATTGAAAGAAATAATACATTTACAGGTATTTATTGTTATTTATTACAGATAAGAATGAAAGAGGACATTTTAGCCTGTAGCCTATGAGAAATATACAATAGCAATGTATAAATGTATCCTTGTATGCACAATAAATATCTTTATTATATATATATATATATATATATTGATTGATATTTATTTGAATTTATGCTTGAGTTTAATGCAATTCTGGTCAATTCTGCAGGTCTTGGGGCTTTATAAGTATTTTCTTTTCTCTTTTCCTTTAGTGAATGAGATCATACGAAAAGACCTGACAGGAGTGCACGGCAGGGGTCAGACATAGAGAAAACCCGCGTCAAGGAGAGATCAGGAGTGTTTGTCCTGCCCCTGCGTGTTCTTGCAGCCCTCACCCTCTATCTGATCACCAGACAGCTCATTGGCCCCTGGATTCCTAGAAAACTGGATCATGGACCACAGTACACAGGCATTCGTCTCAATCAGTGCAGAAACACTGTGTTGGTGTGTAAATGGTTTTGAATTTCCTCGCTATTATTTGACTTTTGAAACTCAGCCAATGTTGATCTCATAAGTCAAAGCTGTCAAAGACTCATGCGTCTCGAGTCTTCATAAACCGTTTGAATTGGACAGGTGATGTCAAATTTTTCCTTTCAGTGAATTTTTATTCCATAGCCTTTCGATTCACATGAAGGAACTCGCATAGATCACTGTATTCAGAGCAATAACCTCATCCTCTGTGAGGCTAAATCTAAACCATTTCTGTCCGTCAAATTCCCCAAAACAAATAGTTTGTACATATTTCTGAGAGGAAGGTAGAGAAATGTATCACTGTACCATTGCTATCCTTTTATAATAGGTTAATCTGGTGTTTCTGTAATTGATTATGAAAAAACAATGGGCAAATTTTCATTTTGAAATGAACCTCATTTTTAATATTTTAAAAAGGCCAAATGCACTGTTGTTTAAAGGGATTTAAAAAATATATATATGCATTTCTTGTCAGTGAATATTTTTATACACAAAGTGAGATTTTTTTGCAGTTTTATCATATAGTGGTTGAGCAAATACAGCTAAGAAAACCAAAGGATTGTTATTGTTGTAAATAGAAAAGATCAACCAGCCAAGTTTGTGCCTTTACCTACAGTAATACTACCAAACCAGAAGACAGAGCATGCCAAAAATCAAAGGATATGTAAGTCAGAACCCATTATGCTTTGCACTACAATTAGGTTCTGAAAAGGTCTTTTCGCCATACTGATACTGTATAGGCAACTTTTACAATATCTTTTAATATTATATATGTGTATTCTTGTTA
>JAZGTI010015085.1:0-13662 GCA_036877585.1 Botia kubotai
ATGCTGCTGCTGAGATCTGTGGAACCGCTTCAACTTTACACCTACAACGTCTTCTGGCTGCGCTTTGCTAACAAGTAAACACACACACACACACACATCTAAATATCATGATGGACAGTGTTGTGTAGTCTCTTCTCATTCTCTTGAGTCAAAGATTTCACGTGTTAAACAATTCAAACTTTATTGCTCAATACGGCAAAGCTGAGATGTGTGCAGATCATATTACTGTACTTTACTGTAATATGATGCAGTGAGGTTTTATGACTCATTTAGCTCCTGTGAAATTACATTGCAATAGTCATACAGCATTTCTTGGTTGTCCTCATTCTTACACCTTCCACGTTGATTATACGTGACGATGGATTCCACACACTGGATGATCGAAAAGTCACTTTTGTGTTCATTTCTCCTCAACACTGGTAACTAATGCTGTTAATCATCCATCCTGTTACAATATCAGCAAACCTGTTTATATGCGTCTGCATTGGTCATGTAAACACACACAGCGTCTCTCCTCCAGACCCTTCTCTCTGGATCATTTTGATGACTATCAGAAGCATTACACGGTGATGAATTATGCCACAGACGTGCAGCTCAAACAGGTACGTAAACTCACACGCATACATCTGTGTATTTCAGCTCTCTAGGCCCGAACTCACCAGCTCCAGCTCCAGACCTTGAACCTGCAGCTTCTCTAGAGTGAATGAACGACAGGCAGGCCTGTTGGTCTCTTTTTCTGTTGCAGTACCTTTCGTTTGCGATCGGCTGCAGAATACAGCAGTTTGGATTTCAGAGAGCTTTCTGTTGACATGAGTTGAGCTCATGAGATGAAGTTGCTGTTTTTCTTTGTCCTCTCAGATTCACTATGATGAATTCATTCCTATGTTTGAGAGCCAGTATCCCCAGTATCCATGGAAACAAGTTGAGGTACAGCTTGATTTCTCCTGGCCTCTAATTTAACTGTTTGCAATAGTTAAATTGGACAATTTGAATACACATTTTTTTATGTTTATGTATTATATTTGAGACATAATGTTGAACGTTGTTTGTTGCAGGCGGACATCTTCAAAGCTTTCTCCCAGCTCCTCCGGGCTGCCTCGTCTCGTCCGGCTCCATACGGGATCTGTGCGTATCCGTCCTCCAGAGCCATTTACGCCGTCGACCTGATGTTGAAATGGGACCAGACCGCAGACGGTACGTCTGTGTGGTCTTTGTTCTGCTAGGCAACCAAGTCTCAACCAGCTCCTGCTGGTTAATGTCTTTGAACTGAAACCAAGAGGCACAGACGAACAGCAGATATAGTGAACATGATTTCTTATTTAAAAAATTATTATTAGAAAATGATTTCCGTTTAAACGTATTTAGTTTAAAAGGGAATGAAAGCATTGCAGATTGTATTTCCATGAGGATTTTGTCTCGATTATAAAGCATCGATGAATGTCCAGAATGTCATGTTTCATGATGAGGGGGTGTATGCAGCGTCTGGACACTTGAGAGAAGTTCAAGAGAGGTTCAGTAAAGATCAGTTCAAGTTCAGTCAAGCTGAAGAAACATTGAATTGAAGGAATCTTATTGGCTCAGTATACAGAAGATGTTGTTTTGGATAAACCACAAGGACAGTTAAAACTAGACTGGCAAACAGGTAGAAGCAGAGGAACTAAGATAAGGAACCTCCAGCAGGATGTGCATGACCTAAGGGTATATAGTGAGACTGCACGGGAGAGTAGATATTGTTGTGGCAAAAATTTCTCACTAAGTAAGAGACGAACTCTGATTCGTTTGTCTTTAAAGCTTTAATTTGTGCACAAATGGTCAGACAGTCATACAGAACATAAGTTGCTGATGAGTGTGACAAAGTAAGGCAGTAGCTCTAGGTCTTTTATACCCCTTCTCCAAGGTTACCTAATCTAATAACCCCCCGCCTACTTACATAATTCACGTTGTACGTGCTTCTGTACCAATCCTCTGACACATATGGTGACGTTTGCAAAACTTGTGGTAGGCAAACAGGCGACACAGATGACATGTCTCTTTGTGTCAGAACCCTGCTTTCCCTCCTCATGATGTCGTAAATTAGAAGGTCAGGGCCTCTTGTAGCTCCTTCTATTTCCTAGAATGTCATGCGAACAGGTCAAGACAACAGGTGAAACATCTTTAAACATGCCAATAGATACATAACACGGTCAACTTACACACAGCTAAGGCATTCCTAAGATTGCTAAATAAGGCTTAGACTGCAAAATTAAAATGTTCTTCTACAATATGCGTCCATCATTGGCTTTGTGTGATCACACATGAATGTGTCAGCGCTGTATGCTGTCTCTTCAATTTTACATTTACATTTTACATTGAGTCATTTAGCTGACGCTTTTATCCAAAGCGACATACAAATGAGGACAAGGAATCGAGTTCAATCACAATAAATTAAACTGCTCCTTCGACTGGACATGAACTCTCTCTCTCTCTCTCTCTCTCCAGATCCACGACACACAGAAAGACAGAACACATTTGATTGATGTTTCTCTTGTGTTGTTTACATCCGTGTGGTGTGATGTCTCATCATTTTGTTTCCTCAGGAGAGCGCGTGATGCAGCCGCAAATACTGGAGGTGAACTTCAGCCCCGACTGTGAGAGAGCCTGTCGATATCATCCCAGCTTCTACGACCACATGTTCCAAACGCTGTTCCTGGATCAGGCAGAACAGTGTCCTGTTACTCAAATTTTATGAGACACCTGAATTCCATCTGTGAAATACCAGTAAAGATGAAAGACCCACAGCACTGCTGTCGTGTCTGTTTTCTTTCAAACTGGGTGTAACCGATACAGAGACGATCTGATTCATTTTTCCATTGTTATTTATTTATATTTTTAAAAACAAGAATATGCATTTTTACGACGTGTCACAGTCTCTTATACCGGCTTGCTTGAAGCTGGATACAAATATGTGTTTGTACCTTACCCTGATTTACCACTGCAGGTTTATAAATAATGATTTATAATTTGAGCTGTTGGGTCAGACTTCAACACACGTAAAGTAACCCGCAGTTCTGTTTCTAACAGAAGAGGCAGAAGTTACAGATCGCGTCTGAACTGCTATGATTAAATAGCAGCTTAAGATGCTGTTTGGTAATACTGTAAGTCAGGTTACAGTACCTTGTGAATGTCCGGCAGTGTGATAACGATGATGCTGCAGGTCATTAACATACCAGAGAACCAATTGCCCCAAATGCGCATCGGGATGAATTGGCCATTTTCACTTTAACAGGCGCAGAAGATGCCGCAACCCCCCCCCCCCCCAACAAGCGGGGATACTAAGTATGGGGCACATTATGTCAAAAAATGTCATTGATGGGTTTGACCTTTGACCCCCCCATTCAAACGCTATTACGATATCGCCTCGTAATATGGCGTGTAAGTCAGCTGATCCAGAGAGAAGCACTGGGTTTGTTTGTAGGAATGTGCCACAGAGCAATAAAGCACCTTCTGGTGTTTGTCCCAGGCCTTGTTTCTTGCTTCCCCCTATGGGGCATAGATTCCCTTAAATTCCACATCTGCATTCCCCCCTTCCCTCTTACTCCGTCCCACCCCCCACTTTGGGCTCAGATCAATAGTGTGATGTCACTGAGTTGTCATTTCCATGTTTGACATCATTTTAAAGGTTATGGTGTGATTGGTATAAAGATCTTATTTCTATTATTGTGGGCTGTAGCATTTTAAGGGTGTTACACTTGGAAAATAATCTACAATTACGTCATGGGTGTGTCCTTCTCAGAAGAACTTAACTTTGTGGTGCGATCTATCCCAGCGGGGCGCCCCTTCAGGTCATGATAACATACCAGACCAAACTGGCTGTAGATTTGATGACTCTTTGTCTTAACTGTGTATAGGGAGGCTAGACAAAAGACTCAGGGAAGCCTTCAAACTTCACGCACCATAGTCGTGTTCACGTCATTGCCAGACTTGAACTCTGATATCTATTTCCTATGTTGACCATTTTTATTATTGTAATTTGAATCATAATTTGTGATTATTATAATTGATTGATTTAAGTGTAACCTGTGTTAAACATTAAAGGGGATTCTCACCAAGTAAGAGACACACTCTGATTCTTTTGTCTTTGAAGCTTTCATTTGTGCACAAATGGTCAGACAGTCATACAGAACAAACGTTGCTGATGAGTGTGACAAAATAAGGCAGCAGCTCTCAGTCTTTTATCCCCCCTCCCCAAGGTTGCCTAATATGTAAAGCCATGCTCTCCCGCATGGCGTCGTAAATCGAAAGGGCAGAGCTCATATAGCTCATATGGCTAAATGATGAGTTAACCAGGAACATAACTATGGTCAATAACAAATTGTAGCTATTATTAATCTAAATTGGTGTCAGATAAAAATGAGCAACAGGGCCAATTGTATAGAAGTGCCAAGAAAAGTCAGAACATGTGAGATACCTTCACCCACACCTTTGGATTCCATCATTGGACCAGCGAGTGGTTCTTCACAAGCGTTACCTGGGGAAACCGGGATACCCGCGTTCAACGTTGTATGGTAACAGAGTCACATGGTAAAACTCTATCCCCGCTTAGTGTCTAAATTATGCGGGGGACACATAACCCCTGAAAATCTGTAGACGCTCAGCACCACCACTGTCTATTAAACACCCATTATAATGACTGTGTGATTCAGTACATGTTTGTGCCAGTAGAAATGTAATGTCTATAAACTCAAATACATATGGGTGCAGCTGAAGGCTATAGGATGAGGACACTGTTCAATAGATGTGTTTGGTATGGTGAGTTTTAGCTCCTTGTTTTAACAATTCGGGGATTGATGTCTAAGGTTAAACTGCAGTGGAAGTGGCAATTTGTATTTTACGATGTAGTTTAGTTTTAGAGGGTCTGTTGAACAGATATGTAAAAACTACATACCAAAATATAACATATTCTATAGGTGTCTGTTCTCACAATGTATTCACAATTCAGAGATTAGTGTGTGTGTGTGTGGTTTTACTTAAACACATGACATGTTAATGGTATTATTGCAGATAATATGTGTGAGATGCAGAAGACTAGTTAGGTATACTAGGTTTATAGTATGTTTATGAATAAAGGGTTGACTGACCCGATAAAACCACAAACTTATTTAAGCAAGATATGCGTTCTAGCTTACATAGGGATGACATATAATAGACAACATCTTATGGGACGGGTATAAGAGATTTGCCATGAATACACAAGATGCAAAAGCAGCATACATACATACATACATAAAATATATACAGTAAAATATTGGATGTTTACAATTTACAAAACAAAACCCTAGGTTAAGTTAGACATCAGCAGTCTCCCAGCAAGCAAGCCAACAGGGCGACAGTGGCAAGGAACCAAAACTCCAATGATATATAGATGGAGAAAAAAACCTTGCGAGACGCCAGACTCGACCAGGAGGGCCAGTTCTCCTCTGGCACGTTAAAGCTGCAGTTTGTAACTGTTTTAGATACGAACAGAGTTGATTTTGATGATTTATAGTTAATTATTGATGGAAAACTGATGGTTCCAACTATATTTAATATAAATATTCTCAGCTATGTCGATCTACCATTTCACTTGGCATCAAACGATTTAAAATGGTCAATAGCAGAATTTAATGAAACAGGTTTCTGCTTACCTTTTAGTCTGGCGCACCGTTGAGATGCCGCTGTGATGCGATGGATCAACACCCCTCTCCCCCTTTTCCGCGTCGGGGTCACCAATTTGTAGAACTCTGTGCTCTTGAGTTCTCTGCGTGTCGAATGAAAAGAGTCGGAGAGGATATATGCTGCCAAAGAAAGTATGAATTTATTGACATAAGCAGTTGAATAATTCCTTTACAGACGTCTGGTCACAGCTGTCCCTCACATTACACACAGCTATGCGAGTTTAACGTTGGGGCAGTCCGCAGCCTTTTCCTCGACCCAATTATTTATACACATCAGTAAATAGCCGTTCCCTCTCAGGCGGGACTTGGAGGAAATCCTTCCGTTCTTATCGCTCTCTGTAAGTTCTGCCACTTGTGCCCCAGACGCAGTTCCTCTGTTTGTGGGTCTCATGATATATGCTGGAACACTTAGCAAACTTAGCAAACTGTCAGAATCATTTCCACATACTCATACGTCATTTTCTGTCCAGCCGCCCCAACTTCTGCAAACTGTTAATGCGTTAGAAGACACATGAATTTAAAAGTTTGTTAATTATTAAGACACAGATATAAAAATATAAACCCTCATTTCCAACAGTCGGGCGCTGAGAAATCGTGCCAACAAAAAGCGGCGAGGCATAATGTTACTAATTGCAGTCATAACATCACACTGCTGTGACTAAGCAGGGAACAAAATAAAGCTGAAAGTTATCATGTATGTAACAGCAGGATTACTACAGAAGTCTATCAAATCCTGACGATCTGTCTCTGGGTCATTTCATCCAGTCCTTCACCATCTGGTCTCAGAGTTTGGGTCCAGCGGACTACAGGAGCTTGGGGAATGAAAGACAAACATTTAGTGTAGAGCCAGTACATCTGTTCTTGTGGGAAATGTTCCCGGTTCCGGTTTGCCTAATAATCCCTTAAGGGATTTGAATAATAAATCCATATGACTATGTGTAGGCAAGATTAAAGAGGTGGGTCTTTTAGATTTAAAATGACAGCGTGTATCTGCTTTCCGGACAACACTTGGAAGACTATTCCAAAGTTTGGGTGCCAGATACGAGAAGGATCTACCACCAGCGCTTGTTTTTGATATTCTGGGTACGAACAGTTGGCCAGAACCTTCCGATCACAGTGAACGTGAAGGACTATAATAAGAGAAGAGCTCACGTAAGTATTGAGGAGCTAAACCATTCAGAGCCTTGTAAGTAATAAGCAAGATTTTAACATTTATATGATGCTTGATAGGCAGCCAGTGTAGAGTTGACAAAACTGGGCTTATATGGTCGTACTTGTTCGTTCTGGTGAGAACTCTGGCCGCTGCATTCTGAACCATCTGGAGCTTTTGCATAAGTCTTGCAGGGCAGCCACCAAGTAGAGTGTTGCAATAATCGAGTCTTGATGTCATGAATGCATGAATTAATATTTCAGCGTCTGACTTCGAGAGGATGTGTCATAGTTTTGATATGGTGGTGCAAAAATGGGCTCAGTGACCCCTTTTGTTAATCTTCTGTTGTGATCATTCATATTGGGAAATTGACAGGAGTCACATTTGATTTAAACAAATTGCCACCTCCACTGCAGTGTAACTTGAACCTTAGACATTAACCCCCGAATTGTTAAAACAAGGAGCTAAAGCTCACCATACCAAACACATCTATTGAACAGTGTCCTCATCCTATAGCCTTCAGCTGCGCCCATATGTATTTGAGTTTATAGACATTACATTTCTACTGGCACAAACATGTACTGAATCACACTCACACAGTCATTACAATGTTCTGTTTAGTAGATAGAGGTGGTGCTGAGCGTCTACAGATTTTTAGGGGTAATGTGTCCCCCCGCACGGTTTAGATCCGTTCACACTTAGCGGGGGATAGAGTTTCACCATATGGCGCTGACCGTGAGGAAAGAGACAGCTGTTCTCTATCAGCTCTGTTTATCCGCACACATGATCATATTTTCACGTCAAAAATATTTACCCCGGGGGCGTTTTATCTCGGGGTGCAAGCTGTGAGTTCAGAAGATCTCGTATCTTACAGAATGTTGTGATTCTGTTGTCCGGCTTCATTTAACAGCCCACTCAGAGCCACATGGTGTGCGTTAGATATTTCATGCATTTTCTAACAAGCAAGCTGATCTCCGTCTCTTGACAACCATCAATGGACGTACATCTCGTTTATCATGTTCGGACACTGTGGCTTTGCATGGGCAACGGCAGCCCCGTTAGGAACCCCGTGTGCGTTAGGAACAGAAGCCCGTTTCAGAATCACCATTAACACGCATTCATTGACCAATAATAATGATGATGCGTTTGTAAAACGCACATATGCGGGGTGCATGGGTGCGGGGTGCTCAGAATTGCCAGTGACGTGAACAAAGTTATAATAATAATCTGGAACTTCGTTGTCAACGTTTACATTAGATACAGTATTGTTTCCCTCTGACGTCAGAGCGCAAGAGCCCCTCCTTTGTCATGCATGTCCACGGCTGGAGGCACATATATTTCACCCACGCCTTATTTCACCAACTGCATGGAGACGCAGCACCGAAGCAACGTTATAAGACACGCGGATTCTCCTGCGGACTACCTTTTCGTTTTAAAACGCAACCCTGGACAAGTTTGGAGACCCAGAGATTAGGACAGAGAGACAGAGAGTTTTGGAAATGTGCTGCAAACTGTAAGTATTGCACAATACAGAAGCGGTGAAACTTCAACTTAGTCCGCGTAGACGCGGATAACTGCACATAGGAGTTCAGCAGTTTGCGTTTGTCAGCGAAGATGTTTTCCTTTATTTAAAGCGTCTACATAATCTGTTTATTAGTACATTGCATGCATTTCACGCGTTGACGCTTACATTTGACGCATTGTCCGTGCATTCCATTAACGCATTACAGACGGAAGAAAGTGTAGGCTTGGGAGAAATATCGTACATAAAGATGATCGGAACAGTTGTGGAAAAAGTGCATTGAATGAATTAATGTCACGTACTTTGGATAACATAAATGAACATAATTTTACCACCTCTCAGCCGAGCCCCAGAAACGGCTGCATCAAACAGCAGATTTCTGTGACATTTCGTGGGTTGTGTTATGTATAATGGGAATAGATATTTATTTGCGGTGATGTTGAAATGGTTTGTTAATTATAAAAACTTTTGCACGGTGCATTTAAAGTTTGTCGGGTATTTTAAATACACACAAAGATTCCAGCAGTTATGTGGTTAATTCCAGACCGGGACTCCAAATTGTGTTTTGCGAGGCAGACCTGTGTGCGCACAGTGTGTAAGATCACATGTTGTATGACCTAATTCTGTATTTGCTTTCTTAAATCTTTTGTTTTCAGGACGCTAATTTACTAATTTAGCTTAAGAGCGACTGCAGCAGCCGGAGACGACTTCATGATGCAAGGACATGCCGGGAGTTTAAATTGGCGCCCTCCGACGGTGTACAAAGAACCGCCCCTGTCTTACCTGGACACCTTGAGTTACCAACGCAATACACACCGACCACAGTTCAAACCCTCACATCACACCTGGAGACAGCCAAGACATTCGCCCGCACAGCAGGAAGTTCCCATAAAGCAGAACTCCCCTCAGGCTGTGTGCTCCAACAATGCAGATGCTTGTGTTCCTTTACAACGAAATCCTTGTCAATATGGTGGACAGATAAAGCAGACTTTCCCCCCGCCATCATTCCCAGGTCACCAGCAGAACTGCAGAACCTCACACGGCGATGTGCATTTAGCCCAGTTCCAAGAGCAGTCCTGTTCAAACGTCTTCAACCGGCAGAATTACAGAAACACAGGCCCAAACACGAATGGTCCCGGCCAACCTCCAATATATTGGAGCCGACATTCAGACCACCTAGAACGATCTAGGACTGTGGCCAACGATAACACCAAGCCTAGGAGTTCTCACATTTCTGACATTGGCAGGTCTTGCTTTATGACAAACCAGCAGCAACCTCAAACTCAGAGACCAGCTGACCTTCATCATCAGCTTCATCAACACTCTGGACAACAGCAGACACCCTTACAACCCAACAGCCAGGCCCAAAACGTAACCCAGAGAGTTTTAAACCATCCGTATCCAGGCAGACCGACAGCTCATCACATATCCCATAATTCTGGCACACTGCCACCTGCTGGACCTGTGAAGAATATTTCCCCACCTTCCAAAAACTGTCATCAGAGTCGAGCGGAAATGAGGTCATATGGAGGTCCCGAAATTTCAGCAGCTCAGTCTGAGAACACTCAAAGCAGCACTGTGTATTCAAACAGTCAAGCATATATTGTTAACCAGAGCTGTCAAAACCAGATACACCAGAAAGCGCCGACCGATGAAGCCCAGTTTAACCCCACCTCCAGACCTGATTTTAACCTAAATCACTACATAGACTCAAAACTGTATGAGATACTTTTTTCAGAAGACTGTAAACGAGGTCATGGTAACAGTTCGGCAGCAAATACAGGTGACAGAGTCCAAAATACCTCCCCAGGACGGCGGGACGTTCACGGTACCAACCGGACCGACTGCAACTCACAGGCGAAACGGATTTTTTCAGGACGGAATTTGCCGTCTGTTTTTGAACCACCCGGGAAACAAATGAAGTATGATGTCATTCTGAAGAGCAATTGGAACAAGCCCACCAAAAGCAGACGTGTGTGTGAGGATTATAGTGGGCTTACATCACAATCTGTTCGAATGGACACCCATCAGACGCACAGAACGGAACATAACAGCAGTGAGAAGAGACACAGTGGAACAGGTCAAGGTGAGGTTACATACAGTACCGACCCGGTTGATTGTCTCGAAGCCGTGTACGCTCTACAGAAAGCTTTTCAGCAATCGAACAAAGCCGTGGCAGTCGTCCCACCCATTTCCCAACAGACAAAACAGAACACACAGCAGATGGATGATGGCAGCTCACAGGTTGACAGCCCTCCCTTAAAAATCGACACTGTTTGGTCACTAGCCGAAGTGTGTGCTTCACAAAATCTTTGCGAGGAAGTAAATGACAAGTTGACCAACACCCCCTCGCCAGCGCTTGAGAAGGACAACAAAATCAGCTCTGAAAACAAAACCGTGGACAGCGTCGCAGGCTGTCACGTGACTCAAAGTACAGAGACATGCGCCGCCAGCCCGACAGCAGGACCTCAATATGACGCGCTGCAGAGAAACAGTGATTCAAGCGATACTGTGTATGAACTGTCCAGTGTGCCAGTGGATGAACACACACTGGAGGAACTGATGGAGTTGGTAAAGTTATGGGAGATGACAGACTCATCGGCCGCATATACAGAGAAACCTGAGAGTGTTTGCGACCAAATCTTGCATCTCTACTGGAACGGAAGTGAAGAGAATCTTAATAAGAATATTAATGCTTTAGAAAAAGTGATGCGGCACTCGGCTGTAGAAAGTGTAAAAAATGACAAATCGGTGGTCTTTGAAAGCATCTCGACGGAAAACCTCAAGAAAGTGGCAAACTGTGTCATCGTCGACACTGAGGTCAGTTCATGGCCCGAGGAGTTCATGTCTTCATGGTTAAATGATGAAGAACCGCTGCTGGAGGACATCACTCAGCACAAGGGGGCGTCAAAACACATTTGTGTCCCCACCGAAAATTCAGGTGTGAATTCCAATGAGCAAAGTGTGAAGGCACACACTGAATGTCCTGGAGATGATTTTACACCCTCTGCAGGAAGTGGCAGGAGGAAAACAGACACGCAAATCAAAGGGCATTCAGATGCAGAACTTCCTGCAGTAGCATTTCTGTCCCATGCCAACAGCCAACGAGAAACATCCAAGAAGCAAAATCACACTCGTGTAAACACAAAGCCAGCAGACCTTTCATCTTCAGCAGGTATGTCTTCAGAGGAACTGAAAAGGGACATCACAACAGACATGATAAACCAAGAGCATGTAAGAGACAAACAAGAGCTTCATCTAACCCCCGCCCAGGCTGTCTTAGATTCTGCTGCACTCATTGGAGAACAAGTGAATTTGGACACCGAAAAGCCACATGATAGTTTGCCTGTGTCAGATTCACTTCCAGCGTTTCCTGAAGATAAACCACTGCAGCGGGTCAGTACTGTTTCAGACAGCGTAAAACATTTTAAAGACACTGAGCCCCATAAAAACTCTACAAACACACGGCATGTAGAAGATATTTCTGAAGATGAGAGGGATAATTCCATGGTGATGAGTATTACAGTGTTTTCACCTGATGACGCTCTAAAACTGTTCCAGCAGTTTGACAAGGAACATCAATGTGACGCTGAAATTGCGTCTACACAATCAGCTGTCGAGCCCCCAGAGTTTGAGTCAGCCCTGAACTTACTCCATCAGCCAAACCCTGAACCAAAAGCCAAGTTTTGTTCTCGTTGTGGTCGCATTGTGAAATTAAACTCCACTCATGTGAATAAGACACACAACAATAATGAACTGCTTTGCTTGTCGTGCTGGGACACAGCGCCATCGCTTGACCTAGAAATGGAACCACATTCGCCTAAAAGAAATGAAACTGATGTTCCAGATGGAACCACTAAATTAGAGAAACTGGAGCAAAATCACAGTCCACCATCTTTGGAACCGGAAGAGTCATGTTCTGCTTCAGCTGGGCAACACAACCCAGATGAAGCACCGACAGAACAACCTGAAGAGGACAACAAATCGGTGCCGGACAAAATGCCTGTGATCCAAAGTCCTGCTGAACAGACGCAGCAGAAAAGCAGCAGACCCAGAGCACAGCTTCTCACGCAACACAACAAACCACAGAAATCAACATCTGTGTTTTTTAAATGTAAACTGAAGTCTGGTCGAGCCAGGATCAGTGCTGATGACTCTGTGCTCTTTGCTCCAGACATTGTGCTTAAAAAGAGAAAGTGGCCACAGAAGCACAATCATAACGGCTGTCAGCTCACCGCTGTGTCAGCAACCCGCCGCCCCGCTGGCGGAAGTCAGAACTGCAGCGGTGCGAGAAACACAATCAAACGTGAGCAAACGAGACGAGATCGTCCTTTACAAGCAGAGACAGACACAAGTTCACACAACAGAGAGGAAGTGAGAGAGAAAGTGTCTCGTTATTCAACACCGCTCCATCAGTCAAAACACACAGCCGAGGCAGATAGTGAGAATCAGCTGGCGAAGACAATGAAAACAAATCAGAGCAAAAAAGTGACTCTTGCTTTATATGGGTGTAAAAGTGAGCACCAATGTGTCACTCATGGCCGACGCTTCTCTGCTCCTGCTATTTTAACAGTGTCCACTGCACGCGGAGAGTCAGATGAGCCCTCTGCCAGACAGAAAGTTCACCATCAGTGGAGCAGCATGTTTATATCAAATGCGGTGAAGAGCTCACCCCCTAAATTACCACAGAAGAAGAAGAAAATGCAGAAACCGCACGAGGTCTTAAAGTCAAACATGGTAGCACTAAAAAAACACTTGAAACACAGAGTCACGCTCCTCTCCAACTCAGAGAAACAGAAACACTAAACGGTTCACTTGTCTTGTAGAAACTGGAGTCATTTATATTATTCATGATTATACATGATGCGGCACATGACGACATCGCTGAATGTTTGTTAAGTAGAAAAGTTTAATTTTTTTACTTTTTTAAACGGTAGTTTAGTTGTTTGTAATATAATATACATTATTGTACATGTCATGTGATTGCAGGTGATTTGAAGTGTAATTTTATGCATTTTATATTGGTTGTTTTTACTGTTTATTTGTATTTTGTTTACAGTGTAAAACAACACGGAAAGTGTAAATAAAGAAGGATTTTAAGCAGCAGGTTACAGCAGTTGAGGTTATATTGTTTTAATGTTTATGAATTGAAGTTCAGGTCCCGCACAAACCTGCTTTTCCAGCATCTTCTGCTATGTGACATCTGTCCAGTAGAGACTGTATGATGTTGAGATTTATCTTTACTTACAGTAATGTAATGAACACACATGACCAGCGGAGGTTCAGTGTACACACAC
>JAZGTI010015086.1:0-13661 GCA_036877585.1 Botia kubotai
GTGAACACACACCCGGAGCAGTGGGCAGCCATTGCTGCGGCGCCCGGGAAGCAGTTGGGGGTTCGGTGCCTTGCTCAAGGGTCTCACCTCAGTCGTGGTATTGAGGGTGGAGAGAGTGCTGGTAATTCACAATCTCCACCTACAATCCCTGCCGGACCTGAGACTCGAACCTGCAACCTTTGGGTTACAAGTCCGACTCTCTAACCATTAGGCCACGGCTGCCCCACTGGAAAAAAAAAGCATAAAGGGTTAATTTAGCTTGGCTCAGGTGAGTTAATTATTCTTTTTGCCCAGTCCACTGCACATCCATAATGATTATTGACTAGCTTAAAATACTCCAGGACCGCTGGGAGCTTACGAATAAAAACACATGCATACCGCGTGAGTGGGTTGGATGGAGGGGGAATCATTATTCTAATGAGAGTGCTGTAAAACTCCAATCACAAAGTCTTTACAATAATCTTCTGGGACTCTGTGGGGTCACAGTCATAGCGTCCTCTGGAGAGCTGAGTGGATCTGTGGCTGGGCTCTGATTAAAGCACATTCATGCATGGATCCACACTCACATGTGCTTACAGACAGGGATAATGGCTATTTATCCATTCTGATTTTGAACTACAGCACCCTGGCAGCCAAAAGGTTAAACATAAGAGCAGTGAGGTGTGTTAGGAGTAGTTCATTCAGAAATAATAAACAAAATGGTGTCATTATTTATCTCCCCCTTTCATATGGAAAGAAGCAGCAAGGACATTACTTAAAAAAAAACTCATTTTGTGTTCCTTAGAAATACAATTTTACAGCTTTGGAATGATATGAGCGTAAGTAAATGGTGACAGTTTTAATTTTAAAACTATGCAGAGGAATCTGCTCAATGCTGTAGATTTCTAACTGAGTCCCTTGTGCTCATGCAAAAACATGTATTTAGAATTTCACATAAAAAATGACAATCTCACTTCACTAGGAGCAAAATGAAAACATAGAACTCTGCAGGTAAAAATGGAAACACCTTTGCCTCTTGTCATTTGGCTCTGTTAATTTTGCCAGTGCAAAGTGGTGCTGGGAGAGAAATATTTCTTTGAACATTTGTTCCTGGCAGTGACTGACTAAGTCTGACACTGTTTCTTATGCTTGGAATGTAAAAACATTGAGATGTCCAGGGAGGAGGGCATGTTTAGAAATCTCCAGTTATTATTCCAGTTATTATCCAGAAATCTAACGTTATTCACATTTATCTTACATTCAGGATTAGATGAGGTTTCATTTTTTTAATTAAATTTATAGAAAGCAGAATTTACAAAATCTCTGCTTGATGCAACAGAATTGCAGCCAGTCACAACAACTTATTTAATTTGTTTTTTTAATTGTAGAGTATACTGCTATGTGATGCAGGATTTTGGAGTAATCACTTTCAGATGGGCACAATGTGGGCCAGCACCTTAGAAATACAAACCGAGTAATAAATAAAATAGTATCTTATTGTGGTTATTGATGGCTAGGACAAAAGCAGTTACATGGAGGAGCTTGTTTCACCTAATGAAAGTACAGTGCAAATATTAAATTGAAGCTGCAATTTGCAACATGAAAGTTACTTTCTTAGTGTATATGATGATTTAAATTTTTTAACAACTGCTGTAAGAACAAGCTATAAACACTGCAACATCTTCAGCACCAATAGACACGATTTAGTAGCTGGGTCTTTTTTGACAAACTGACCTTTTCTCACAAAGTTGAACACAACAACTCAAATTATAAAACATTATTATAAACGTACAGCTACTTTGAATAGGGGTAAGGTAAGGAGAATGGTGGGAAACCAGATCTGTTATGTACTTGCTCAGTGCAACTGAGCCAGAATCTATTCAAGAGTAGATATTTCTTTAGGTGTGCTCTTTTTCTTTTATAGATTTATTTCTGGGGGGTAACCTTTTGTCGCCTCACCAAGGAGCTTGTAAGGGCATTTCAAGGGGCTCACCTCATTTCATCTGACCAAATCTCGTCTCCCAGCATCCCGCAGCCACCTACCACTACAAACACCTCAAGTCTGGTAAGCCCTTGTTTAGCATTTACCAAAAGATTTGATGGTTCACCAGAAAGATGTAAAGGATTTTTATTACAATGCTCTCTATTTGTAACTCAACAACCATCTCTATATCCAACTGAAGCTAGTACAATTGCATTTGTCTGCTCACTACTAACTAAGATTGCTTTAGGTTAGTTCCCAACCATTGACATTTTCCTACAACAATTTGAATTTCCTACAGAGGTATTCGAACACCCTGCTAGAGGTAAGAACCCTGGAGAAGAATTATTTACACTTGTTTAAGGGAAAATGTCTGCTTCCGATTACACTCTGTCTTTCCGAACCCTAGAAGCACAGACTAATTGGGTCGAGGATACGCTAAAAGTATTATTTTGCAGAGGTTTCCTGATCTCCAATCAGAACTCGCATGTCATGACGAAGGAAAGAATTTAGAAGAATTTATTGATCTGACCATACAGGTGGATAATCTACTTCGAACTCAGAGACATCATAATCAAGCTCGTTTGTTTACAAGTCCCTCACCAGCAAAGCCTATGCAACTAGGATTTGCACACCTAACACAGGAGGAACGAAATCATCGCACCCAGCACCAATTGTGCTTATACTGTTGAGAACCAGGTCATCTCAACTTTTCCTGTCCTGTACGCCCTAATCCGGATCGTCGTCTGGTGAGTTCAACCACCATTCCAATGAACCCTAACGCTAACATTACTCTTCCAGTGAAGTTGTTTATAGCGGACCAGATCATGGCTATCAAGGCTTTAGTTGACTGGGGGCAGCTGGAACCTTCATTTCCTATGAGTTTGTTTAAGCATATCATGTACCATTATCTATTTCTGATTGCTCCCTAACAGTGGAGGCATTAGACAGAAGACTCCTGGGAGAGAATGGATCGACACAACAACCCAGAAACTAAAACTAACAGTAGGGGTGCTTCACAACGAGACCATTCAATTTTACGTCATATCATCACGTCATCACCCTATAATATTAGGTCTTCCCTGGCTTCAAAAGCATGATCCAGTGATATCATGGAGGGAGGGTAAACTACTTTAATGGGGACCGGCTTCTCAAAGAACTGTATCCAAGCTATTAATCCTCCAAATAACTCAAACCTGTCAAACTCTAACCTCTGACCAACAGGTTCCTGAAGTCTACCAAGATTTGATGGAGGTATTCAGTAAGAAGAAGAAGGCGCAACTTCCTCCACACCGTTCAATTGATTTAATTCCCGGTGCTGTACCTCCTAAAGGACGCATTTTCCCATTATCCCAGCCGGAATCTGAGGCTATGAAAAAGAAAAGAAAAAGGACGTAGGCTTAAGACCGTGTATTGATTATCATGCCCTTAACAAGGTTACTATCAAATTCAGGTATCCACTGCCTCTCGTTCCGGCTGCATTAGAACAATTGAGACAGGCTCAGATATATACTAAACTCATCTCCGTAGTGCCTACAATTTAGAACGAATTCACCAAGGAGATGAGTGGAAAACCTTTTCCTTTCCACCACCTCCAGTCATTACGAATATCGAGTAATGCCTTTTGATCTTACCAATAGCCCTTCGGTGTTCCAATCCTTTATGAATGACGTCTTCCGAGATATGCTAGAAAAATGGGTAATTATCTAAATTAACATTCTGATCTATTCTAATTCCATGGAAGAACATGTAGAACATGTCAGACTAGTGTTCAAAAGATTACTCGAGTATCAACTATACGTCAAATTAGAGAAGTGCGATTTTCTTCGCTCAAGCACATCCTTTTTAGGATATAAAATTAGTAGTTAAGGAGTGGCTATGGAAGAACGTAAGGTTGATTCAGTAGCACAATGGCCACAGCCTACAACAGTCAAAGATTAACAAAGATTCTTAGGATTTGCCAACTTCTACAGACATTTTATTAGGGGCTTTAGTACCGTTGCTTCACCCCTAATGTCCCTAACCAAACAGAAAAATTTTAAATTGAAGTGATCACCCCAAGCCAGTGAAGCCTTTCAAGAGCTCAAGAGACGTTTCACTTCTGCTCCCATTTTAAAACACCCTAACCCTGATTTACAATTCATAGTCGAGGTTGATGTCTCTAATACAGGTGTAGGGGCAATTCTTTCTCAAAGTCAGGCCGATCCTCCCAAGCTTCATCCATGCACCTATTTCTCACGCAAATTATCCCCGGCCGAACGAAATTATGATGTGGGAAACCGAGAGTTATTAGCAATTAAACTAGCCTTAGAAGAATGGAGACATGGCTAGAGGGAGCTTCACACCCATTTATCGTCCTTACAGACCATAAGAATCTTAAATACTTGCAAAATGCTAAAAGACTAAATCCACTCCAAGCACGTTGGGCATTGTTTTTTACAAGATTCCAATTCATTGTTACCTAATGTCCAGGCACCAAAAATGTGAAAGCAGACTCCTTATCGCGGCAGACTGAGGAACCCTCTACTATCACATCTGATGAGCCCATCATTCCCAACAGAATCCTTCTAGCACCAGTAATCTGGGATTTTTCAACTGAAATTGATGCAGCGAACAGTCAGACCCCCCCACCCACTGGTTGCCCACCGAACTTAACTTTCGTCCCAGAGACCCTTTGTAAATGTTTAACCTCTTTAGTACACAACTTACTGAGTTCAGGTCATCCCAGAATCACTGCCACAATTGAACTTCTAAGGAACTGTTACTGGTGGCCCTCTCTAAACTCAATAGACACAATCCAATACATTAAACAATAGACACAATCCCAGACAATGTCCAGCTGGATTACTTCAACCACTACCCACCCCTCATCGACCTTGGTCTCACGTGGCAATAGACTTTATCACCGATCTTCCACTGTCTCAGGGAAACACCACAATCTTGACGATAGTAGACAGGTTTTTTAAGGCGTGCAGACTTATTCCACTAAAAAAGTTACCTACCTCATTTGAAACCGCAGAAATACTACGTAACAACCTATTTTGATTTTATGGCCTCCCTGAAGATATCGTATCTGATAGAGGTCGTCAATTTACCTCTAGAGTCTGGTTTGCCTTTTTCAAGAGTTTAAGAGTAAACATCAGTCTCACTTCAGGTTATCATCCACAGTCCAACGGTCAAACCGAACGTCTTAACCAAGAAGTAACCAGATTATTATTATTAAGATCTTATTGTCAAAAGCATCGAGAAGATTAAAGCAATTATCTATTTTGGGCTAAATACGCCCAGAACTCTTTAGTAAAACCGTCGACGGGTCTTACACCCTTTCAAATGCAGTTTCCAACCCCCACTATTTGCCTGGCCTGGCGAACCCACTGAACTTCCCGCCGTCAATGATGGCTTCAGAGGAGTAAGGAGGTATGGGAAAAGATCCCACACAGAAAACAAACAGAGCAGGACAATGCACACCGTAGAACTGGGCCCAAGTATACCCCTGGCCTATAGGTATGGCTATCAATGAGGGATCTACGAATAAAACTTCCATGTTGAAAATTGAACCCTAGGTACGTAGGTCCATTTCAAATTGAGAAACAAGTTAATCCTGTCTCTTTTTGTTTAAAACTACCCTCTAACTACCACATTTCTCCCACTTTACACATGTCCTTGCTCAAACCCGCTGGTGGCCCGGAGAGAGAAGCGGAGGAAGCACCCCATGGATGGACACCCCCTATTACAGTTGACGGTGAGGAGGCGTATCGAGTCAGGGAACTCCTGGACTCCAGACGTCAGGGCAGTACACTGCAGTACCTGGTGGACTGGGAGGGGTACGGCCCAGAGGAAAGGTCATGGGTGAATGTAGGTGATATCCTGGAACCAACATTAACTAAAGAGTTCCACCAGAATCTTGTCCCCGCGGTAGACCCTGATGTCGTTGGCCTCCTCACATCAGGAGCTGCTCGCAGGGGGGGGCTCTGTTACGGTGGAGGCTCCAGCTCCCTCTCCACCACACCAGCAGAGGGATCTGTCACCTGAGTATTAACGATATCCAACCCGGACTACATCTCCCATCATGCATCTGTATCAGCGCCGATTACTTCCTGCTTTTCACCTGTTCATCATTTACATCCGCTATTTAAACTGGACTCTTTCTATTCACCATTGCGAAGTCTTGTTTGCCTAGTGCTGCAATTCCAAGCGGTTTTCTCCATTGTTATTCTGATCGTGTTTTTTGTGTATGACCTGGATTGTTTTTGGATTATTGATTCTTGCTGCCTGCCTTTATTGGATTACATTTGTTGATTGTTCAGGTTGCTCGCCGCCTGCCTCGACCCCTTGCTTATATTCACGTTTATGATTGTCTGCCGCCTGCCTCGACCTTTTGCTGGTATAACGCTCATGATTGTTTGCACGCTTGTCTGTATTACTGCTGCTTGTTAACATTATCAATAAATACTGCAGATGGATCCGAACTCCTCAGACTCTTCGTTACACCTTTATAAGAAATTTAAGATTAAGCTTAGCAAAATGGCGTACTGTTATTTCATGTTTTTAAAACATTTATCTTTTATGTAACCAGCAGTTACGGCATTGTATTTGCATACTGAGTTGTGAATTCAGATTATTTGTTTATACACAGAATTACACACAGAATTGTCAGAAATACACTTTTGGTTTTCACATTATTTTGAACATTGATGCTATAATCGTTTAACCACCTTTCTATATATTATTATAATATCTGTTATCTTTAATGCTTTTGGTGCTTTGTAGTGTAATCGTGTAAGGTAACAACCAAAAAACCAACTCTTCACATAACACAAAATACTGGACCTAAATGTGGCTTAACCTTAATTAACTTGTTGTGCCATAAAAATAGATGATGTACATACCCTGCATCAGAGAGTACTGTTGCGATAAACATTTTTCATAATTGTTTCATTTTCTTTTGCACTGTATCACCATATCACAATGGAAATCAGGACACTCAGTGCATTGTGGGTATAAACAAGAGAACAATATGTAGGAAATAAAGTTGTTCACTCAGGATTTGGACACCACAAAAAAACAAAATGGTCAAAACCCAATATAATGCACTATAGGCAGTGGTTTCACACACAGTAAATGAAACAATGAACTGAGGACAAGCACACAAAACATAACTTCAAAATAAAAGGCAAACTCAAAATAAAAGTCATGAACAGAAAACATGACAAACATGAGAAAGATCAATAAAACCATTGCAGATTAGGGAAATACATTATTTTAAAATTAAAAAGATGAACTAACAATTATAAATTTTATAATCAATTCCTACAAAATTTCTGTGCAGGTTTTCATACTCCTATGCCTGAGCGGGTTGAATGTTTCAGATCATTACAAACACTTTCTCTGAGTCTGCTAAATAAAGACCCACGTTATCAAATCATATGGTTCGGTCCTTTATCCCTGTGATAAGGACATAAGGATCTGAATGTCTCATGACCCCTAACGGATCATGTCCATATTGAAAACCAGCCTTGAACTGTAAGGAGATAATCCTGTTTGGCTGCCCTGCTGATTGCCTCCTCACAGGGACACAGCACAAAATCCTGTCCTCTCACAATACTGGCAGGACATCAAGAGTATAGCACATATTGTAGTAATATTAACGAAAGTTTAAAATGGGTAGAGCAACAATTTTATTTTATATGGTAACCAAAATAACTTTTATTAATGTGTCCCTCTTTTTTTATTTGATTCTATGTCTCTGGTTTAAAACCAAGGTTATTTTTTTAAGTAGTGTTAACATTTAGCATTTGCTAAAATTGATCCTCTGTTAAGGTCAGGTAAAACTTTGTGTGTGACTTTATCAAACATTACACAGGCAATAATGCTTATAAATCATTCACAACAAGACCAAGAATGTGTATTAGTGTATATGGTAATTTTACATTTTTACAATGGGCTCTATCAAATTCCTGTCATGAATTTTAGTTACTTCCTATACAGGTTGCAGCCATTTTCGAAGCTTACCTTGATTTTGTGTATTCCATATTTTTCTGCAACATCATTAATAGCAGAACATTTTTTAAGCTGGACATTATACTTTTGGTATTTAGGTCTGGCTTGTTTTTTAGAATATTTACAGGTGTCTGTCAGAATCAGGTTTATGTAAAATAGATTTCACAAACCTAACTAGACCAAACACCTGCGCTTACAGGTGTGATGAACATAAATTATGTGAAATTGTTTTACAGCTTTACAGTTGGTTTTCGCTTGATTTGAATCATTTTCTGCTGTACTTCTGTAATTATATTATTCTCTGGATTTGTTATGCTATATCTGTTTTTTCAACAAGTATCTCAAATGCCCCAATTTGCCCTGAATCAACAATCCTTTGTAGAAAGCTGGCAGAAATGCAGGGTGGAGAGGGATTCCCAAGCTGAAAGTTTGAATATTGAAGTTTAGCAGAGCAAGTGAAAGGAAGGTTTAAAAAATGCAGTATTAAAAATAAACTGTTAGAGAGAGAGAAAGAGAGAGAGAGGGAGGAAGCGAGAGAGAGGATTGGACAAAAAGGAACCTTCAAAAGGTGATGTTTAGTATTGCAGTAATACACCATGACAGGTTGATAAAACTTGACACTCCCTGTTACAGGGTTAAAAATTGACTCAGGCAGCGATAAGTGATGGCATATTTGACTGTATAAATGCCTTTAATAATGATGTTTTTGTGTTTCTAAAATGGAAATAAAACTTTAATTCCCTCGGTGAAGAATGAGCCAGCATGCCTCGATGTGCACAAGCTGGAAAGTTATTCTCATAGCAGATTCCCATGGCCCTGCGCTTCTGACGATTTACAAAATCTCTCCCTCTCTGTCATTTTTAGTTTGCAAAGGTAATGAGAAGCTAATGAGGCTTGACTTAAATTTTTTCAGTGCTCCACTCCTGGCAGCTTCCCAGAGGGGCTGAAGGAGATGTTTAGCTTCTATAGAAGCCGTGCTGATGGATAGATAGATAGATGGACGGATGGGTGGATGCAAAAGCTGAGCCTCTGCGTTTGGTGTCCATTCACAGATAGAGGGGGGGAGGGTTGATGAAGAATAAGGTTGGAAACTAAAGAAGGGAAAGAATGGACATGAGAAAGGGGAAAAGAAATCAGTGTTCCTGAAGTGAGATGAAATCCAGACAGAAGGCTGAAAAGAAATGGCTGTATTAACCTCAGACTGCTTTCGATGTTTTGCTGGGAATAATATAGACCTGATGATGTGCAGACCTTCAGCGAGCTGCTCACCATTTAGATTTAGACTTTTAACTGATCTGAATAAAAATAGAATTCTGACCTGCTCCCAGTGTTGGAGAAGCTACTTTGAAACTGTTACATGCCAAGCCACAAACAACACATACGTTCAAATAAAGTACATTCAAGATACACTAACAAAATAATTAGGCACTCTAAAAAACTACTCACAAAGTGTTACTAAAGTAAATACAACCAAGATTGAAAGTTCTATGTAGCAATGTCTGAATGTAGGCCTGAGTCTGAATGAATCAAAAAAAAATTTAATATCAGTCCAAACCGATTCATTTTAATGCACATAATAGTTTTCAGATTGATTATTGCCTTAGTTGTGTTAGTTGTGTGCAAAATATAAGAGACAAAGAAGTGGCAAAGCATTTAGTCACTCTACTGTTGGACAAAGTAGCTTGGCACTGGAAAAACTACACGGCAATGCATCTGTAATTCTGATTTTAAGAGGCAGATAAAAAGAAAAAAGAAAGAATCATAATAAAATCATGCCCTCCCCTCCTGTTTGTCATACACCAAAAGGCCAGGGTGACTTCTTTAGCATGAAGGACAAAGTGAGTGGATACAGGCTGGCCTAATGAAGTCATATCAGACTCTTAGGCTGATAGGCCTGGTAATGAGCTCCACTCCTGTGATGGGAGCTTAGGGTAGATGGGGGAAAAAGGCATGTACCAGGTAGGCACAGGCACCATGTTGGATCATTAGCATAATTTAAGCAGAAAAAGGTCTTTGTTTCTTGCCGAATTGCCGAGGAGGCTGGGAAGAGACATTGAGGCCCCTCAAACGCATTTTTCTGGCATGCACATTGAGAATTGATGGTCTTTGTTGTGGTAATCTGAAATTAATTTGCACTTGAACCCATCTTTCTTCCAGTATCAATTTAAAACACTGTTATAATTATGTGCCCAGTATGAAACCGAGAACAGTCACTGATATGACAAGTCGGAATTTTTTAATTTCCCCGGTACTTAGAATCCCTTTTTCCTTGACTTATCTTGCAAGGTAATAAAACAAAATGTTCCTTGTGCATAAGCTTAAGGAGAGGTATTTGCCAGAGAGGGTAACAGTAATAACTGCTGTATTACTCATGTACTCTCTCAGTAGGTCATCACTTTCTTTTAAATGATGTTAAACTTGCGCTAATACAAGCTGAAGCTGCAAAGGACAGCGTCTGATGGTGGAGCTCAGATAAATTCTCTACAGTCTAATTGCAACTTTAATTACAATAGCAGTTTAAAATCTATTAGAGACTACCTGCTAATAGCACCAATTGATCTTGGCAGAGCATCTCTCTTGTTCTCAGCATGAGCTTTTTAATATTTTTATCAGAATGCATTTAGTTTCAGGCCCCTGATTAGGGGGGTTTGTAGTGGGGAATTTCGTTAGCTTCAGTAGGACCACCTTGAACAGTTTCCTGTTGTGCTGTCATGTAGCACAAGGGCAGTGAGGTCATCACCCTGGGCTGGGAATCTTCCTGGGTTCCTCAGGCATAAAGAACAATGCAATGGCAAGCCAGGAGTACTGCTGATGACATTAACATGCACAAACATTCCTAGCTCACTATAAGAGAAGACTTTGATTTTTAAAAAATTTACTACACGGAAGACAAAGTTTACTTGGGGTATAACAATATTTATAAAAATGTATAGTTTTGAAACTATACTTAGCATGTGGTATTTGGTAGCATGTGGTATCAGATTAATTAATGACCAGCTGTTCAAATAAACAGGCGCTTAAAATAATTTTATTTAAGTCATTGTCATTCATTCAGTTTAATCACTTGTATATGCAAATAAGGTGTATTATAGAATTTGCCCTGTTTACAAAAGACAGCTCTTGTTTTCTTTGCACAATTAATGTTGTGGTATCACCCCTGGAAAGTAGACAGTAAACAGAATTTTATTAGATTGAATGGTACCTGGTTGTGGAGTGATGCAATACAGTCCAACATGCAGCCTGGAAATACGGAAACTGCAGGGTATGTTGTTATCTAATTTATGTAATTCATTAAGTGAATGGGGTGCTAAATAAATTTGGGTAGCTCATGCAAATAAACAATGCTGTCAGTAACTGCAATAGATACTTTGGTAAATTTACTTTTTTGGTGTGCACACATGCATATACGAAATTGCACAAATAAACATATGTTACACAGGTCGAAATATAGAAATATAAGATTTGACGATTAAACATTGTTAAGAATTTTTTTTTGATCTATTGAAACAGTGGCTAAATCTTGAAAGCCAAAGTGCACTGAAGCATCATACAGTATTCCACTCTGACAGAGAGAACATTGTCAAAAGAAAACTCTCCTTAGATTTCTTTTAAAACAAAGTAAACACAGACCCCTCAGGCCAGGCTGTTTATGTGTGACAGCTCACCAATGTAAACAGAATAAAACAAGATTCTTAATTTCTAATACACAAATAATTTTTAGTATACATAACTCACATTTTGTTCCCACAATTCATTCTGTTTTTGCTCTGTATAGTCATGCTGAATATGCAAATGCCTTAAATAATTAAACAGTGCTCTGTTCATTTTATACAGTGCACTCCGAATGATTTGTCTGAATTTTGTACCAGTTTTGTTTTGCTGCTGTTTATGCATCAAAACATATTTTTTATGCAACATATTTTTTCTGCATTCCAACTGAGAGACTAGAAAGATGGCATTATAACACGCAGTTCTCATGACTTCGTGGCAAAAGACTTTTGCTGAGCTTTAGGGTGACCACACACATGTTTGCCTGCTTGTGTCTTACATCTCATTGCCTAATTTCCAAATGTAACGTTTCTTTTTCTGTTGTTGTTTTTAAGCCTTTCTAAACATCAGGCCTGAAACTTTATCTCGCCTCAGACAGGGCTATGGAGAACATATCGGGGTTACCAGTGGCTGGCAGGCAGGCAGGCAGGCCTTGCCCTGATGAACATGCAAAACACCGTACCAAATCCAGCAGCCTCTGTTTGCAGATAACATCTCGCTTTCAGCATATCGATCACCTGTTTTCAGGGGGCCTTTTTTCCACCCTGAGTTTGCCACAGGACGCCAGAAGTGACAAAAGATTGACACACGGACCTAGAAATTAACAACTGGACTATTAACAACCCAACACTGCGTATTGGCAAGAGTGAAATTCTTCTGAAAACAATGGAGGAAGGGGGAGGGTGGGAAAAAAGAGAGAGAACAGAAAACTGCTCACTTAATCTTTTCTCTTATCTTGCAATTCTTGTGTGGCCTTCCAGGCAATTTTCTATTCAGTCTATTGATTTTTATCACCTCCTCTAAACCTCTATGACAGATTATTTTTCAAAGACTA
The DNA here is from genome assembly GCA_036877585.1 of Botia kubotai. Taxonomy (NCBI): domain Eukaryota; kingdom Metazoa; phylum Chordata; class Actinopteri; order Cypriniformes; family Botiidae; genus Botia; species Botia kubotai. Next base: position 12,564 of record JAZGTI010015086.1, read on the forward strand.
AAGCTACTTTTCCCACTTCTTACAAACCATATATTGCTTCAAATGCATGTTAGAGAAAAAAAAGTTTCAACTATTATGCTGAAAAACACCAATTTTTTTATTAATCCTTCTAGAGCAGATTAGCTCTAGATAGCTCTGGTGCGGTGAAAGAGAGAAATACGCACAGCCAGAAAACCTGCGTATTTACAATAATTTTACCATGTATGGAAGTTCTGAGATGGTTTGTTCAGTATATAGTATAATAGGCCCCTCAAAGTTTTTACTTTCACAGTCCTTGCAGGCAGCTTATGGACCCATTATAACTATTTAAAAAAAAATTAATAATTGAATAAACTGATTTTGCACTTAAACCTTCACTTTCCATGAAGTTTTTATGACATATTGTGGAACATTCCATTACCGCAGACTGTTCCCTTTCGAGAACTGTTCACTTGACATTGCATTAGAAGCTGAGCTATGGGGCAATCCTTTGCTCATAAACCCTACCTGAAGCCTTATTGACCAGTGCAGATAAAAATCACATTGACCAATGCCAATCAAAATGGTGAATGGGGCAGGGCCAATGTCACTATATAATGCATCGTCCAAGCAGCATCAGCTTACAATCTTTTTCCTTCATGCAAATTTTTATACAATACTGCTGTTGAGAAGACACGAGAAGACAGACACCCTCCTCAGCATTCGAGCATGTTGGCTGTCTGTTCACTGTGTTTGGGACTCATCGAGTCCGCGGCACCCACAGGCACTGTGTTCTGTGCCTGGGTCTTACTAACACAGAGGCAGCACTCACAGGAGAGGGCTGCCCACACTGCAAAGACCTCCCAGTGCGGGTCCTCAAAACCTAAAAAGTGTTGCCCTTGGTAAAATTTTCTGGCAGCATCCCACTGGCATTAGTGAGACACTGGTGGGTTTGCCACCACCAAGGGTAATGAGCGTCACAATAGCACTCTCTGGTGAGCTTCTCAGAGAGCCACTCCTGGGGCATCAGACATTTGTGCAGTTTATAGTATAATACGGCACCACCCCTCGAAGGGAACCCTACCTGAAGCCGTATTGACTAATGCCAGTGCAGATAAAAATCCAGGCAATCCAGGACCT